>CM050206.1:10970000-10985000 GCA_027475355.1 Coilia nasus | reverse complement strand
GAGCCAAGCGAAATCCTGCCCTTAGTCAGTCTGACAGTGCCTGCCCAGCCAGTGTGTGTAAATCAGGACACGGCTGCTTCCTGCCCCTTGTGTATAATTACCTCATTAAATTAAAGCACACTTTTGAGGCTTGGATCACACTGTAAATCATACCGTCACCCCATGTGGGTGTGTGTGTGTGTATGTGTGTGTCCGTGTGTGTGTATTTATATGTGTGTATGTGTGGGTGTGTGTATTATATATACATACGTGTGTGTGTGTGTGTGTGTGTGTGTGAGTGAGAGTGCATGCTTGTGTGTGTATGTGTGGGGGGCAGGGTTAGGTGATTGCATCTTGAGATTATTTATAAGTACGCACATGTGTGCACGCAAAGCCATACTGTATAATAAGACCACACACTGTGCCAAAGTCAGAATGCCAGAGTCACAATGTGTTAGACGACCAGGACTTTGATTAGTGTTTCGTATTACAGCAGAGCTTATGATAAAAACAAAGAAAACAAAGTACCTCTCCCGGTAGATAAGCGACGTGCCTGTTTCGACACAGCCAAGCACGAACATTTAAAAACCGCAGCTATCTCTACTGTGTGGGCTACGTGCTGACATGTTAATGAATGTGTCTTTGTAAAGGTAAAAACAGTGGCTCGCCTCCCCATCCCTCCCAACCCTCAAACCCCTACCGTACCCCTACCCCACCCCCAGCCTCCCACAGGCGCTATGCGGAGGGAGGGATAACTCTACTCCTCCAGTGAGAGCGCTCGACCCCTGCCAAACCTGGCAGTGGCACCAACGCCAGCAAAGCACGCAAAAACTGACACATACAAACACGGCTTGCTTACAACCACTAGCCTGCGTCCACCACTTGGAACTTGATCATGCTAAGAGTTTGATTGACAGACAGGGGTGTCAGGGGGAGATGAAGAGACATGAGAGGGAGAGAGAGAAAGAGAGAGAGATAGAGAGAGAGAGAGAGAGAGAGAGAGAGAGAGAGAGAGAGAGAGAGAGAGAGAGAGAGAGAGAGAGAGAGAGGGAGAGATAGAGAGAGAGAAGGAGAGACACAGATAGAGAGAGAGAGAGAGAGGGAGAGGGAGAGAGAGAGAGAGAGAGAAGGAGGGACACAGATAGAGAGAGAGAGAGAGAGAGGGAGAGAGGGAGCATGGCATTGGGTGTCGTTAAAAGCTTGAAGCATGCTGGGAATCCTGCACCACACGCCTGGGCCATAACAAGCAGCTCTTAAACAGCGCTGCAGCGCAGAGACACCGCCAGTGGCCATGTTATTGCAGCCAGCAGCCCCTGTGTAACCGCACATGGCACTGCCACACACACACACACACACACACACACACACACACACACACACACACAAACATACACATGTACACACACACATGTACACATGTACACACACGCCCTAACGAGCACTCTTACACACGTATACAAACACATGTACATACGCAGGCTACATACTTCAAGATACGTAAACATGTACACAAACAACGCCCAATCCCCTGAAGACAGAAACAAACATACATCAAATGCTGTACCTCAGACCTCCCTTACACATCCTCACACACACAACACACTCTGAAACACACGCACGCACACACACACACACACACACACACACACACACACACACACACACACACACAGTTACATATACACAGACACACAACACACTGACAAACACCCACGCACACATCCAAACGGAGATGAGAATGATTAGAGCTGGGTCAGAGTAAAGAGAAGCTTAATGCAAAATGGCGGGGGAACGAGCGACAAAGAGTGTGAAACTGGATTTAGGAGGAAAGACTCTGGAGTGTGAGATGAATGCGGCTGTTGGAGTGAGTAGGGGAGGGGTGGGGTTGGTGTGGGCGGAGGGGTCTGGTGAGCATGTGGTGTGGGTGGTGGGTTGTGTTGGGATTGCATGGATGTGGAGGGAGGGGGGAGAGAGAGGAGGGAGGAGAGGGGAGGAGTGGTGGGGAGGGGAGGGGTGGGGTGGTGTAGGCGGAGGGGTCTGGTGAGCATGTGGTGTGGGTGGTGGGTTGTGTTGGGATTGCATGGATGTGGAGGGAGGGGGGAGAGAGAGGGGGTAGGAGAGGGGAGGAGTGGTGGGGAGGGGAGGGGTGGGGTGGTGTAGGCGGAGGGGTCAGGTGAGCATGTGGGGGCGGCTGGTGTGGGTGGGTGGTGTTGGGATTGCATGGATGTGGAGCGAGGGGAAGAGAGAGGGGGTAGGAGTGGTGGGGAGGGGGAGGGGTGGGGTGGTGTAGGCGGAGGGGTCTGGTGAGCATGTGGGGGCGGCTGGTGTGGGTGGGTGGTGTTGGGATTGCATGGATGTGGAGCGAGGGGGAGAGAGAGGGGGGAGGAGGAGAGGGGAATATAAATAGAGAGAAGGGCAGGGGAAGATCAAAGGCAGCGAAAAGTGATTGGCCAATTTAAAATAATTCCGAGGTCTGTTTGGCCCTGATAAATCGGCATGGCTGACGCGCTTGCCTCTCCCCCTCGCCTTCATATTAGAGCTCACACAATCACAATCTCTGAGCCACTGCATTCGCGGGTTTCCTTCGACGCTTCCAGACAGCGGAGAGAGACAGCGATCAGCGAAAGAGAATCCCAGGAAGAGATAAGTCGGCAGCCTGGAAGGAGAAATGAGCAAGATAAGGCTTGATATTAACAGAAGGTCAAGCGAGATGAGAGAGACAGCGATGGGGGAAATAAAAAACAAAATGTCATTAGCCAGGACCTAAAGACATGCCTTCATGCGTGAAAGAACACATCTGTGTCCAGGATAAGGTTTTTTAATGTGGCACAAACAGCCGTTCCAATAAAATACCAACAGTTTAGGAAATTTTACTAAGATCCATGACCCGCTCTGCCCACTGCAGAGCCTTATGAGCTCTTATATTGAACCCTTTTTCATCACCATTAAACAAACACAGCTGACTTGCACAGAGGCAAGCAGCACAAGACACACAAGTATCATTGTGTGGGTTATTTCTAGGGGTGGGTATTGGCAAGAACTTTATGATACAATACATATCACAATACAGCTGCCACGATACGATTCTATCACAATACATTGCGATACTGGGTATATTGCAATATATTGTGATATTCTACATAGTTCAGTGAAAATGTAAAAATAGAGCTGAATTATCAGTTGCTATTTACAATCTGGATAGTCTTACATCTTATCAAAACTGAATTAAATCAACGTAACTCAGAGCTACTGAACTCAACAGAGCTGTAATATAAGTTTAAACAATGTTTTACAGTTTTTGCAGTCAGAAATGGATATAGTATGTTGTTAAAAATAGTATCACGATACATTGTGATATCGATCTTTAAATCGATATAGTATATTGTGAAAATAAGTATCATGATATATTGCGATAACGATATTTTTGCACACCCCTAGCTATTTCTGGCAATTTCTCCAGAACAGTGTGCCCGCCTCACAAACACTGTGTCCACTGGAGAGAGCACAGGGGCTGAGGTCTGTATGGGAACATGCGATGACTCAGGTGGAGAGGCACAGTACTGTAGCTGAGGTGGCTACGATGACGCTGATATATGCATGACGTCTGCAGCTGAGGCACAGCAAGCAGCAGGGACAAACACACACACACACGCACACACACACACTGTCCCATTAGATAAAGCATGTTTTCATTTCCAGGAGACCTTGTTAAAATTAGTGCAGGGCTCCACTGCAGTACAGTGTTGTTATTTTATGTGTCTGCATGCTATTTACTGCCTATAAGGAGCTGCAGCACACAGGAGGAGAGGAGAGGAGAGGAGAGCCAATAAAGAAACATACAAAAGAAGAGAGGAAAGCAGAGCGAGAGGAATAAGATGGACGCCTCTGAATACTTTGGTGATTTACATAGATTTCTTTAATAGCAGCAGTAAATCCAAATACTGTGTGTGTGTGTGTGCCTGTGTGCGTGTATGTGTGTGTGTGTGTGTGTGCGTGTGTGTGTGCGTGCATGTGTGTGTGTATGTGTGTGTGTGCGTCTGTGTGTGTGTGTGTGTGTGTGTGTGTGTATGTGCGTGTGTGTGCGTGTGTGTGTGTGTGTATGTGTGTGTGCGTGCATGTGTTTGTGTGTGTGTGTGTGTGTGTGTCAGTGTGTGTGGGGAGGATCACACTGCGAACTACTGACAAAGTGAGACTGTTGGGTTCTCTGTTCTGTCTATCCTAGAAGCACTTGCAATCCCACTGAAATCAACATCCTTCCTCTGCAATCCTGTCAGTGCAAGCCTGGGTCCACAACACAGTCATATCATTTATTTATTGTTCCCTGACCTCTTTTAAAGGACAGGGCCATCAAAGTACACGACTGCTTTACCACCTGCAACCATGTCAGACAGAAGACCATTGTCCGTGTGTATGTTTGTGTACTGCTACTGCTATATGCAAAACAGCTTCCCCCTTTTTACACTGGCATATCTAAGCATCCTTTCTACACTGGCACATCTGAGCATTAGAGATGCTGAGGCAGAGGTATCTTTATATTTTAATGCCCACATTTCATTATTTACAGCTTTATCGCACCTGCATTTACACACCTGTTGTTTACATACACCATATGGTGACTAAGCTGAGAATGCTGTTCCTGCTTATACGGCGGCAGCGCTTACTGACCAAACATTTTAAAACCATACAATCAGCATGAAATACACCTCATGCCAAAAATAATACATGTTGTGGACACAAAGTTCACTGAGCAAATGAATTCGGCATCCAGGCGAAACACATTATGGCGAATGGGATTAAGGAACGTGGGTTATTTAAAATGTAAACATTCTCAGCTGAATCCTAATGGCTTGGTTTGTGTGCCTCTCATTACTGAGAGTTCATGCGATCCTTGGTCCTGATCAAACACAGTAATTGTGAGGACGAAACTGCTGCGTATTTCATATTGAGACAGGGAGTGTTTGTTGATAGTCCTTATATCTGCTGCGAGTGTTCAATGTCAGAGCTCTTTGATGATTTCATTAGTGCAGGACACCAGGGGCTCACTCTCTGTAGACTAACACGACATTGTCTCTTAATGGGGAGGATCTCATTACACTTGCATTCATGATTATTCCAGGCCTGCTGGTGTTCCCCGTCCTTTTTTGTCAGGAAAACGTCTTTTTTATAAAAGCCGTCTCTTTGGGAAATATTATGAACTGCATGTCAGGCAGTGAACTATCTCAATCATTTTTTATCGCAACATCCTGTGAGGTTGATTGGGTGAGAGCGTCACAGCAATAATATTGTTTGGATGAGTGGGGCAATACAATAATGCTATACACTGCATGGTATGCTGACTTCAAGAGAGCAGCAGCAAAATGGGTGAGCTAATGCGTTTAGATTGAATTTCACTCAACTCATTATTTGCCATTGTCTGTTTGGCTCTTCTACTTAAGAAGTTTACTTACCTAAGCTCTAAAACAGATGGCTAACCATTAGAGTTTGTGATACACTTAGTCTTAATGGCGAGCACATTGACTCATTTGGGGTTAAACCATAACACGGGCATTAAGGCTGCACCTAAAAGGCCCTCCCGTTCTCTCTCTTCAAATAACATGCACAGCTAAAACTTGACTGCGGGTCCCCACACTACATAACACTTGTAATCCTTGTAATCAAGGATAACCAGCCATTCCCGTTAACCTTGCCTCATCTCCTCTCATCTCCCCTCGTCTCAACCTTGACTTGTTTCTCAAGTGGCGCTTACCAAACCACGGACATCTTTTGTGTGTGCGTGCGTGTGTGTGTGTGTGCGCGCGCGTGTTGTGTGTTTTTTTTCGCGTTTTTCTGCCTCGGATATTTAAAAAGACATAGTACCATGAACATAACGGCATACGTCGCCATGGCATATAATGTTGTTATTACTGTGTAGAAGATATTTAATCTGTCGGTACCAAGACCGCGTCAGGTTTGCCCTTGGGCCATCTCGTACACAGCTGTGCCCAACGCAGCAGAAATGGCCCATTCATTTGGCCAATTTCAACTCAATTACCACCGAGCCAGTTTCATCACCACAGGTCTGTTCAGTATTTCTGTGCCGTCTGCCCCTGCGGAGCCACCACCTTCACCTGACCGTCAGTGCAAGCCTCTGGCAAAACAAACCTTTCCCAAATGCAGTATAGAACTGTTATCTGCGGCTGAACGCGATTTTGTTTCACACGGGACTGCAGCCAAGGAACCTACCGCTTGCGTAAAAACACATGTATTGCGCACCCAAAAGCAAAAACAGTGTATGACATCGCGTGCATCACACGACTCTTGACAAAATGATTGGTTAAAAGCAGTTTGAAGTTAAGCAAGCGATCTTGAGCGTTTCCATATTAATCAAAATTCAAGCTTTTCATTACTGCTCTCATCCCCAGCTGCGTCTAAAAGTGCCATACCTCTAACCAAAATCAACATTCATCCTCCGTCTTACGTGAGTGCACCTTGCCTGATTCTATTTAGCTCTAGCCCAGCTGTGAACTGTAAGCCAGTTGCAATCGAAGGCTGTTCCTGAGTGTGTGAATACCACCTTCAGCCAGCCCGCATAAATCACGAATATCTGTTACTGTAATTATTGAAACGACGCTTGGATCGGTCGACAGACGCTGGAGACGACTCAAAAAGTTGAAAAGTCTTGATCTACTCACCTGCGGAATCTACCCACATTATCCCCACTCGACGAAGCTGTTTTGCAGTCCAAGCTTCACTGGGCACGTTGGTTGAGATGCAGTATATTGCCACAGGAAGGAGCTGTTGTGTCCTCTAAATTTACAACTGACAAGACACTAATTCAACACTAATTGTGATGGGTCTCTCCTCGGTATATCAAAGTATTTTAGTAAGCTATTTAGAAGCGTGAGATTAACCAATTTATTGATATAGTATTATGCCATTAAGATATGCCAATGTCTACCACATTCCCTCCAAAGCCACGGTTATAAAGTGTGGTAACTAAAAACTCCACGTACATAAAATACATAATAAATACATAAAAAACGCCTTTTGCGCTTTTGGTTATCACTTAATAGCACATAGGATACAGAAGGCAACCAGAAAAAAAATATTAAAAAGTCAATGCAAACTACTGCGTTTTATTCAAAAGTAGCATATGGCGTTCTAAGTGTATATCGCTGATCTATGGTAGAGATAAGGTCGTTAAGATGATATAGCAACGCTTGTGTGTGCAAGCCTATTTCTTAAAACCAAACTCTATCTGCAGGTGTTTCAAATAGGCTGCTTCGGGCATGTTCCTCAAAGCAATATATCAACAAAGTTGTGGTAATTTATGTCCGTGTGATCAGCTGCAGGCTTGTACGCGATAAGAAATGGATGGCGTCGCAGACGCTCATCTAAGATAGCGGTAGACATTAAAGAAAACTAAATTATTCTAGCTTGTATTAAACAGGGGTTCCTGTCATCCTTAAACTCCTATCATAAGCATTTCTATCGAGTGACGGATATAAACAACATCTGCTGGAAGACTAGCCGGGGGAGATGTGGTGGTTGGGCTCAAACTCCCATCATCAGTTCTCGCTGCCTCTGTTCACACCGACGAGGTAAGCACATACCCGCCTCAGCACACCCTATCCATTTCAAATGAAGGTAATCTTCCCGGTTTCAACACATCCACGTACACAAATATAGCCGTTCGAATGCTATTCGTGGACGGAGGACCTTCCAACACCTAAATGCAGCACCGATGGACTAATACAATCTGTGGCTTTAATGACACCCTAGTGAGATAATAACCCTCACCAAGCCGAAAAGCCCTCAGAAGGACCCAGCCTTGATCTTCTAAGTAGGTGAATCAAGACTGTGAAGCTTTAATTACATGGCCTGTCTCTCTGGGACAGTAGCGCTGACTCCTCAGTGTCTCCACAGTTACCCAGACAAATAATCAAACACAGGGGCCTTACAGGAGTGTGTGTGTGTGTGGTGGTGGGGTGGTGGCTCCATTCACACAGAGATAAAGTTTTACTCTGTACCACCTCAGCATCCATCCCATAATATAGCTTATCATCTCACATGTTGCCATGGCTGTAGCTACACCTCCCCCACCTCCTCACACACACACACACACACAACCACACACACACACACACACACACACACACACACACACACATGTTCCAGGAACAGAGGCAGATGCACAGCCTAATCCGACAGATAAATCTGCTGTTGGCTCCCAACACGGCACACCGAAACTTGGAGGCCTCTTGGCTTTTGTTCCACCCCCAATCCCCCAAGCGCGGCGGGCATGCAGGATGGTGGGGCCGGGGGGGGGGGGGGAGGGGTGCTCAGTAGGTGCATGCAAGGCCAAGACAGACAGGAATAGAGAGAGAGAGAGAGACAGATGAGAGACAGAGAGAGATGAAGGGTTGAGGTTACAGGCACAGGTTCATATCCACACAAGGGGGTCAGCGGGGAGATTTTGGCTCACACAGGCCGAAGCGCGATGCACGATGTAAGAGTAGCTCTGCTGCTGCTGAGCAAAAGCTTCATACCCCCCCCCCCCCCCCCCCACACACACACACACAAACACCCAACACAACCCCCCCCCCCCTGCAGTGGAGGGGCCTGGGATGATGGAAGAGGTAACTGAGGAGGAACAGGAGAGAAGCACTGCACTACCACCCCCCCCCCCCCCACCCCCCCCCCCCGCAAACCCATCCGAACACGCTCCCACTCTCCCCAGCCGCACCTGCCTCCCCCAATTTCGCCCCTTATCTACCTCTGCAGCACTGCGCCACATCCAGCAAGATGGCCCCCAGACCGAGCTGCCTGCCTGCATGTCTGCCTGCCTGCCTGCCTTCCTACCCGTCTGCCTGCCTGCCCGTCTGCCTGCCTGCCCGTCTGCCTGCCTGCCTGCCTGCCTGCCGCCTACATGGGGCCCCCTCTGGCTACACGAGCAGCTGAGAGCTCAGACAGACACATCCCCTGCACAGACTGCTCTCCCATATGCAGCTCACGCAGTGTGGGGTGCCCCAGCGACTAAGAGGAGCAGGAGGAGGAGGAGGAGCAAGGAGGAGGAGGAGGAGGACACTGATCCTGATCCACCATCAATGTGTCGGCATGGTGACCCGGGCCGGTTCCCTCACAGTCACAGTCAGAGGGGCAGATGCACAGACATAAGCTCCTACATCTGATTTAACTCCCTCAGAGCTTATGGCGTACAGAATGTAAACAATATTATCTGTTTAATCACAGAAAAAATGATGCCTCTCTAAAGGATTATAGCATGGCTCTAGGTACAGGTTAATTTAATCACTTATTTTAATTCATTATTAGGTGGTTTATTACATTTATGCATGTGTAATATGACATTATCAGGGGCCGTACAGTATGGGATAGCATAGGAGATGACTCTGTGTGTTTAGTTGTGTTGACACAAGTAGGTGAGGCGGTAGGTATGGTGAATGCTCGTGGTGTTTTGAGGTCAGTCATCACGCATGGACAAAGAGCCATCATCTCTGTGTGTGTATGTGTGTGTGTGTGTGTGTGTGTATGTGTGTGTGTGTGTGTGTGTGTGTGTGTGTGTGTGTGTGTGTCTGTGTATGTGTGTGTGTGTCTGTGTATGTGTGTGTGTGCTGGACGTGGAGGCGAGGACTCCAGAGGGAGGGGAACAAGGTCTGGCGGGGACGTAGACGTCTCAAATGACACCTCGGCCATTATGAGGCATGCAGCGGAGGCTTATGGAAAAGCACACAGGGAACCTCTGCTGTGTGCCATGCAGGTACCCTCATAGAGAAACAAGGTGTGGATATCTACGCAATCTTTCAGCTATGCGTTATTATGGCTTCATACAGCAGTGCATTCGAAAGCAAGGTTTACTAGCTAAATTAGACCTTTAAAAAATATCCTATTTTGTATTATGCCCCTGTATGTTTAGTGTGTGTGAGAGGGAGTTTGTGTGTGTGTGTGTGTGTGTGTGCATGTAATACAAATTCAGTCAGTGGAGCAAAACAGATTGGAAATGCTTTTTTATAAGAATCCATGGCAGTTTTTTATCACATGTCTTGCAGCCTTTGGCTGTAGCCTGGCTAGCCTTTGTGCCTCTGAGGCCTGGACTTTCTCTGCTGCATTGTTCGCCAGACGTAACGCTCCTCTCTCCTCTCCTCTCCTCGTCCTCTCCTCTCCACTCCTCTCCTCTCCTCTCTCCTCTTCCTCTCCTCTCCTCTCCTCTCCTCTCTTCTCTCTCCTCTCCTCTCCTCTCCTCTCCTCTCTCTCTCTTCCTCTCCTCTCCTTTCCTCTCCTCTTCTCTCCTCTCCTCTGTACTCGTTTTTTTTCTCCCCCCGTTTTTCTCTCTTTTTTGCCTTGTGCCATTCTCAAGTTTCCATCTTTTTTTTTTTTTTACCATTTTTCCCCCTTTTGTTACAAATGATTCCAGCTTGGCCGAGGGCCAGCCGGGGCCGGTAAGACTATCCACTGGTAATCTGTTTGAATGTTGGTGGCTGCAGGGCGGCGGTGACTCAGTGATGGATGAATTGTTGTGGCGGCACAAAGCAAACTGTGGTGCTGTGGCTGTGAAAGGAGGGTTGGTGATCCACTGCCGAGAGGTAGAAGGGAGGATATAAACCAGCACCGCCACCGCTCATCTAATGTGCTTTCTTTTTTTTCTTTTTTTCTCGCTCTGTCATTCGCACATTTATTCTCTCTCCCTCTCTCTCTCTCTCTCTCTCTGTCTCTGTCTAATCATTCTCTCATCATTCTGTTGTCTGTCTGCCGGTGTCTCTCTCTATCTGCCTCTCTCTCTCTGTCAATTCTGCCATTTATTCAATCTCTCTCTCGCTCTCTCTCTCTCTCGCTCTCTCTCTCTCTTTTGCTCTCTCTCTTTCTGCATCCACAGTGCAATTCAGACCAACAAATAAGGCAGCCGCCCTGTCAGAGTCCACCCCCGTCTACCCAAAGAGCTCTAGAATTCTGCCAAATAGGACAAATGGTTTTTCAGGAACAGTCGCAGGCCTTTTGAGAAACACAGATGAAAAGCAGGGGACACTCTTCTTTCACCTTTGATTAGCCAGTGGAACACAGCCATCCGTCTCCTCCTGCTGCCCCTCCTCCTCCTCCTCCTCCCCCCTCCTCCCTCAGCTTCTTTTCTCCTCCACCTGTCCCCCTCCACTGGCCCCTTGTTCCTCCCCCCTGCATCCTTTTTCTCATCTAACTTCTCTCTCTCTCTCTCCCTCTCTTTCTCTCTGCCTCTCTCTCTCTGCCTCTCTCTCTCTGCCTCTCTCTGCCTCTCTCTGCCTCTCTCTCTCTCTGTCTCTCTCTCTCTGCCTCTCTCTTCTCTCTCTCTCTCTCGCTTCCCTCCCTCGCTCTCTCTCTCTCATCATCTTCCTCATCTCTTTTTCTATCTCCCTCTCCCTCCCTCCCTCCCTCTCTCTGTCGCTCTGTCTCTCTGTCTACCTCTGCCCCTCCCCCAGCCATTCCCTTACCTGAGTGTTTAAAGTAAGGGGAGCACACACCCAGGCAGAACAATGGCTGTCTTTGCTCCCCTAGACGCCTGCTGAAAGGGCCTCTGCCCTCAGGTATGAAACACTATCAGTCACCGCAAATGGCGGGATTAACCCAGAATCACCCCTCCACACACACACACACACACACACAGAAGCACACACACACACACACACACACGCACACACACACACACACACACATACACACTCACACACACACACACACACTGCACCAAAAAGAGGGGCACCAGATTTGGTGGTCAGATAAGATGGAGACTGCCAGTTGGTGGAGCTAAAAAGGATCCCACCTAGGGTGGGTCGCGGTTGGCCCACATTATGACTGACACAGCACTCTGTGCCCACTGACCAATCAGGGGCTGCATTTCAGAACCAACACTGCAAAGTGCTCGGTGAGGTAACTGAAGTGTAGTGCGGCAAAATGGGTGACAGCGCAGCCACCACAGCACTGGGAGGGGGGGGGGGGGGGGGAGTATGAATAATGGACAAGGCAGGAACGGAGGGCGGATGGGTCCAGACCTAATATTGGCAGAGGGACTCCACTGTATGTTTCTCAATGAATATGAAGGAGCCGCGGGAAAGCGAACGTGTCCTCCACGCGGAGAATGGCACTTTATCTCAGTGCCATTAGCCCAGAGCCAATCTCCTAAAAGGCTGGGGGGGCCAGCAGGACGACGCCTGTCATTGGCCGAGGGCTGGAGATGACATTGCGCTTTCTGGAGGCCTCTGCCGGGACAGGAGCCATCTGTGGAGGATAGGCCCAACTGCTGCGTCACGGTAGAGGCAAACACTGAGGAGACTAGGGTGTCTGTTTGTCATCACTGAAAAAACTCTCTCCTCTGCCATTTTGAAAGGAAAAAAATGAGGGTGGGAAAGGGAAAAAAAAACACAGCTGTCAACAAAATATTCACAGCCGCTCCTTATGCAGCCCAAACACTGCATTTAATTTCACACATCGGTAAGAAAGATTAACCCAGATGAGCATTGTTTACCGCTGCATAACACACTACTCACACTGCCTTAACAATATGATCATCTCTCTCTCTCTCTCTCTCTCTCTCTCTCTCTCTCTCTCTCTCTCTCTCTCTCTCTCTCTCTCTCTTTTAATTTATCTTAATTTATCGATCTTTCTCCTTGTCCTCCCTCACAATCTTTGTCTGAGCCGGGGAATGCTTTTTGTAAGAGTGATTTTTGATTTTTTAAATCTGCCTTCCTGATGGTCTATGACTGGCGCTGTTTGGGTCTGATCCCTGTTGATAATTCATTAGATCGCAGGAGAGCACTCAGTCATCCTTGCTTATTTCCAGTGGATGGCCACAGCTAGTGGCGCGAATGTCAGGTTCAGTGCTTTGTGATGGTGTGGTTAGTATGGTGTAACAAAGTGAAAATGGCTCTAAAAAGCACCTAGAAATATATAGCAGACGACATCTGCAGTCCTACTGTGCTCTGCATTTTTTTCACAGCACTGTGCCCCGTGAAAATTGACAGCAGAAGTGAAGTCAGTTGAACAGATATATATATATATTTCAGACAGGGAGAGGAAGAAATACTAAGGAGAGACAGATAGAGAGGAATGAAAGGAGAGAAAGAGAGAGGGGGAAAGAATGTGCCAAGGGAAAAGCTTTTAACTACCCGAGACACATTTTTAAATTCCATCACAGTAAAAAAAAAATGCTAAGCGTTAGTGTTTTTTGGAAGACACTTGGAATTGGTTTGGGCAGACGTATGGGAAGAGGGTTATTTTAATCGCACAACACCCTTTCAAAGCTTCCCCTCTCTGTCTCCCACAGGCGGTGTCTGAAACACACAGGAAAAAAAAAGCGCTGGTTTTGTTCAGCAGAAAGAAAAGGAGGGAAGAAAGAAGTGAGAAAAAAAAGAAAAATATGGAGACAGAGGAAGGGGAATCCTGACCTGGCTCTCTACATTTTTACACACCCCCAGAGAGAGAGAAAAAGACGTCATACTCCACAGTTTTATGGCCGTAACTAGCCATTGGAATGCTAAATGTTAGCAGTGTTGACTTAGCCCTCTGTACTGTACCGTACACTGTACATGCATTAATGCAGCCTCTGGGAGCAGTCACCATAATATAAAATCACATGTATCTAAAAATAAGCTGCTCCTGTAACACATAGAGAGAGAGAGAGAGACAGAGAGAGAGAGAGAGAGAGAGAGAGAGAGAGAGAGAGAGGGAGAGAGAGAGCCTCATGAACACACACTTTACAATCTGGAATACGTCTTGTGAATTCATCATTATCATTAAACCTTATGTGCATCCATTCCCCCAACCCTGAGCGCCCAGCCCCCCCACCCCCACACACACACACACACACACACACACACAGTCTCCTAGACTGACTCACACCAACACACACACACACACACTCACACACACACATACGGAAATGGCCAAGGTATTCCACGTTCACATCCGGCTGATGCAGAGTGGCATACTCCTTACATAAGACCTCCAGCTGAACTTGCGCTCCAGTGGAAGAGGAGAAACAGAGAAGGGAAGTGGGGGGAGAGGGGGGATTGGGTGGTGTACTGGTTCCCAGTCAGAGGGGCGTTTGGGGGGAGAGAGAGGTAGAGAGAAAGAAAGACAGCTGAGAGAGCTGACGGGGCACCATCTCTAAGTTAGCTGCTCCACTAAGCCTGTACCCACATTAAGCCCCCTAGCCCCAC
Organism: Coilia nasus; assembly: GCA_027475355.1. Taxonomy (NCBI): domain Eukaryota; kingdom Metazoa; phylum Chordata; class Actinopteri; order Clupeiformes; family Engraulidae; genus Coilia; species Coilia nasus. The sequence goes on along the minus strand of CM050206.1, from coordinate 10,970,841 downwards.
CCCCAAACACATGCACACACACACACACACACACACACACACACACACACACACACACACACACACACACACACACACACCTAAATGCCCCCAGTGTTACTCACTGTGGGCTTCATGAAGGACTGTGGATGCATGTGTGACACACAGAGAGAGAGAGAGAGAGCAGGTGACTGGAAAAAAGGAGGGGAAGATGGAGGGAGATGAGGAATTGTAGAAAAGAGGGAACTAGAAAAGGAAGAAGAGGAAGAGAAGGGCACTGTAAGGTTGGCGCAACACTGCTAGTGAGGTGACGCAGATTCCTCTCATTGTTATTATGATTTATTTTGTAATGAGTCCACTAGCCTTCTTCAGCCCATACAAAGGCCTGATTGAATCTGGCATTCCATTAACATGTAAAAGAGCCAGGGCTTCATCTGTGAGCTGCTGACTGACGGCTGATATGATCTGAGTAATTGCTCCGTACTGGAGACAGAGAGAGATAGGGCTAGAGAGAGGTGGGGAGAGAAGGAGAAAGAGAGGTGGGGAGAGAAAGAGAGAGAGAGGAGGGGAGAGAGATAGAGCTAGAGAGAGGTGGGGAGAGAAGGAGAGAGAGAGATGGGGAGAGAAAGAGAGAGAGAGAGGAGGGGAGAGATGATGGGGAGAGAGGGGGAGAAAAAGAGTGTGTTTGGAGCCAGTGACAGAAAGAGGAAAAGGGAGGGAGGGAGGGATAGAGCGAGGGGTACAGTTTGGATGAGCATGAAAGGGGAAGAGAGAAGGATTAGGATTTTTCCCTGAGCTGGAGTGTGTGGTTGTGTATGTGTTGTGTGAGTGTGTGTTTTGTGTGAGTGTGTGTGTGTTTTGT
>CM050206.1:10965000-10967500 GCA_027475355.1 Coilia nasus | reverse complement strand
GTTGTTGCCGCCTGCGTTCAAACTTCCCCGTGAGCTGTGTGCCCGGGGAGAGAGTGCAAGGATTACAAATGCGCTGAAGTGCTCCGTATCGATCCCGATCGGAATAAATCAGCGAACGGGGGAGTGAGCTGTGTGGAGAGCGCTCGTCCCGATGAATAGCGACGCTTCGCATTTGACGCCTCGAGTCAGTGTTGTTCGCCGAGTGTTTGGCCCAGTCAAGACCTAAAAACGCACTCTCTGGCCAGTAATGTGCCTCTCTCTCTCTCTCTCTCTTTCAGCCCCCTCTCCCCTCATCCCTCTCTGCCTCCCTCTCTCTCTCTCTCTCTCTGCAGCTCTCCATCCCTCGTTTATCGTGCTGCCCTGCTTTCAACTGGCTGCCCCCTGCTCGTCTTTGATGAGAGATTAATAGGTGATAATTGAGGGGGCCTTCGCCCCTTGCCAAAAGCACTAAGCAAAGAACAGCCTGTTCTCTTTCCCCCTCTCTGCATTCGCTGTCTATCTCTCTCTTTACTCCTGCTGTTTTTTTTCCCCCTCTCCCGCCCTCCCTCGTTCGCCCGAATAACCGTGAAATCACTGATACTTCACATCTTCTGTGGATTATGACGCTGGAAGCGGGCTTTCAGCTGAGCACACACATCAGCATGCAGGCAAAATATTTTTCTCTCACTTTCAGAGCCACAGTTGATGGGACGCACACATATACACACACATACACACACCCACACAGTCACGCACACACACACACACACACACATACACACACTGACACACAATCACACACACACACACACACACATACACAGACACACACACACACACACACACACACACACACACACACACACACACACAAAAGGGTGGTCAGAAAAGCTAACTGACTTGTAGGTCTCTCTCTCACACACACACACTTACACACACACACACACACACGAAAGGGTGGACAGAAAAGCTAACTGACCAGTAGGTCATGGCCTGTAATCTGCATTACCAAAGGCTGTGGACATTCTGTCGATATGAGAAGAATTGCGAGTGCATTGACTTGCGCCCAGCATTTGGGGAAGCTAATTTATGTGTTACACAGCCACAACGAAGGACAATGAGGACACTGCTGAATGTGCTATCCGTTCAAAAAAAACATCATTACACCCTTCTCATCTGTGTCTGTGCAGATTAGCATTTGAATGGGAGCTCGTAGCACTGCTTGTTGTCACAGGCGAGAGGCTAAATTGATCTGTCTGTGTGATTGGTGCTGAATGGCGCGGTCCGCCCGAGAGCGAAATCGGGACCAGGCTGCCGGGGTCCGTAATTCTTCCCCGTAATGGCTTCGCCCGGACATCGCTTCGGACCGCGATCGGCCCATGCCTCATCTGAACGGATGTGTGTTTGTAATAAACATCAAGATCCATCACGGTTTCACATCACCAACACCGTCACCCCACCACCCTTCACCCTCCACCCTCCACCCCCCACCCCATCTCCCCTCCACACAGATGCTCTCCGTCCCAATCAATGCGGCCTGCAAAAGGGGTAGTTTATCTGCAGCAATTATCCGTTAAGTAATACCTTTCACAGTCCCGGGCTGTAACAAATTGGAGAAGTCACGAGTTTCTAATCCAATGAATATTGATGCCTCTCCTCCGCCTTCCCTTGGCCTAGCCTGGCTGTATCTGGGGGGGGGGGGGGGAGAATATGGCTGCCACTCCACACAGACGCTAGTCTGCCAGCCAGGCAGCCAGCCGGTGGCTCAGACATTCCCGAGAGGCAAAGCCGGAAACGGAAACGGCATCGGCATCGGCGCAGTGGCAGCAGCAGTGGCTTAGCATGCTGCTTCCCCAAAGTCAGCAGAGCTATTTCGAGAGCGTGTCGAGCACCTCTCTGGCAAATGCCACACGCATTATGATTTGGTTCAACTTCCGAGGCCCCTCTCCACCCCCTACTCATACCATACCAAACCCACCCCCATCCCCACACATAAACTGGGCCAGGCGCCGGGGGCTACCATGTGGCGCAAGGGGAAGGCTACCATTTCGCCTTCTGGATGTGTCAAGTTGTGAGATTCCAGTGCATGCTGGAGGACATGGTGGTGGAGTGGGCAGCCCTGTCCAGCCAGCCAGCCAGCCAGCCAGCATGTCTAGTGGCGGACAGCAGGACAAGGATGGGTGGGTGGGTGTTAGAGAGTAGTGTTGCCACCTGTCCCGATTTTACCTGACTGTCCCGGTTTTTAATGGTCTGTCCCGGGGAAAAAAATATTCAGACACCCGGGTAACTGCTTATAAGCAAAAAGGTTGATTAGGTTGCGAAATGTCCTGTTTTTTTGTCAGACATAGGCAACCCTACGAGAGAGAGAGGGGGAGAGAAAGAGCAAAAGAGATGAAAGAAAGAGAGGGAGAGGGAAAGAGAGAGAAGGAATGGAGCATGTTCAGTGTGTACGGTGTTTGACGATGGAGGAATGTGAGTCTGACACAACATGCTTTGAGCGCAGACCAACAGCTATGAAGCC
>CM050206.1:10950000-10960000 GCA_027475355.1 Coilia nasus | reverse complement strand
GGGATTTAAAAGCTCGGTATCAGGGGGATTGTAACATTGCAACTCACCTACTGTAAACTGTCTAAACATACTACCGATGATCTAACCAGTAGGACATCCACCAAGATCAAACAGAAGAGCCATCTGCACGTGCCACTCCAGTACCAGAGCCAGGAGCTGTCTTAACGCAGAAAAATGATTCTTGGCCAGAATAGACTATATTGAATTATACAGTACCCTTGGACTATTCCAAGGGTTTAAGATGTGCCGTGAACTTGCCAAACTCGTAGATATACTTCCCTTTAGTCTATTTTCAAATAAGCTTTTGGCTAAAAAAATCACATAGAAAAGGTTACACATAATATAACTCTATAATTGCATGGTTTCAAATGTAAACATTTTACAGTAAGAAAAAAATAAATAAAAGACTGCACAGTGCAGTGAGACTGGATGCAATGGCCACGTCGAAAGTAAACCAATTGCCTTCGCTCTCCATCACAACACAGCAGCAGAGAGCTGAAATGTTAAAACTATAAAAGGTCCCTCAGTCCTTCATCTTCACCAGTGACAGAAATAAAGTGAGTCTGGCAGTACAGAAACAATAAACGCGTTTGGTCAGTTAGATGAGCTAGTGTAACACAAACTGCTTCTGAAAAATTAAAGGCCAGGAAGCTATTGTTGTAACCAGCTAGGAGAAATACTGTAGAACTATGCATTTTTTTTCCACAAGATCCGCTTTATAGGTTGGCACATATTCAGTCTTTTTCAGGTCCCTGCTGTACCTTAACAGAGAACAGAATGTGAAAAACATCACCGCAATCCAAATTACATCTATAAAACAGAAAGTAGCCATTTACCCTTTATAACTTATAGTTGAACCACCCAAAAAAGGTCTGCGGGGAATAACGGCCCTGGATAACTGACAAGACCTATTTTTTAAAGAGAGATCAGTATTTTTTCCCTGGTAGATGAAAACATAATGATAGACTCTAATCATCAATCTGCTATTTACTGAACTACTGGCTTTGATGTTTTCTGTTGTTCCTCTGAATAAGGCAGACAATCTTTAGGTGTATAATCACTATTTTTATACTCGCTGCTCAATCATCCATACCGGATTTTCCCGTAATTTATTTCGGTAACACTTTATTTGAAGGTGTCTGCATAAAAGTGAAATGAGCATGTTATAAACATGACATGACACATATCATAAACATTAATGACACTTCCTGTTTATGACTGTTGCCATTCAGTGTCATTCAGCCAATCGCAATTGTGGCCATATTGTGGCGACTAAGTCCCTTACGACTACAGTTGGTTTAGTCACTAATGTTAGAAGCAGTAGCAATTAGAGGAAGCAACATTAGTTCAATGTCAGATAAATGTTCTAATTACGGCACTGCAGTTAAAAAAGCTCACATCATTTCAAACCATTACAAAAGCTAATAATAACTACAGGAAGTTTATGTTGTGCATTGCACCACAAAAAATCCCCAGGTAGTACAAATTCTCTCCTCAAAGCAGCTCCAATGAGTATTTACGAGCCAACAAATGAAAGATGTTGGATTAATGTCACACGGCTACTGAGAGCAGCCTGTGATTTTTCAATCCAGTGGAAAGCCCCTCTTTGCAAAGAAGTGAAATAGTTATTCATTTATTTTCATTTAGACTCTTTCCCAGTCTTTGTTTTGCTGCAGGCTCTGGCTTGGGTTAGTCCATACATAAGCCTAGGCTTGTGTGTGTGTGTGTGTGTGGGTTTGTCTGCATGTATGTTTGTGTGTGCGTGTGTGTGTGAGAGTGTGCCAGCATGTGTGTTTGTGTGTGTGTGTGTGTATGTGTATATATGTGCCCAGGCTGGCACTGGTGGCTTAAGAGGAAGTGACAAGAGGTAAGGAACGGGAGGAGGAGGCGGGGGCCGACGGATGAGGAGAAAAGAACACAAGCCATCTCCCTGCACTAATCCCCTAATGAAGATGGGTGGCTCTGTCTGCGCTGGTGATTATTGGGGTGCTCCTTCACGCCTCTTATAAATACGCAGGAGAAAAAAAAAAGCTCTAGGACATTTCTTTCTTTTTTTTTTCACTGGTGACACAATCGTCAACCTCATCAGGCGAAGTGTAATAGGCAATGGTGAGAGAATGAAATAGGTATGATTGGAAATAATACTTTGACGCAGTGCAGTTCATAGCCCTTTAGCGGTGGCCGTATCACCAACGCAACGACTCGCTGTGACTGAAAAAAACGTAACTACAACATTATGACACTACTACGACATTACAGAAAGTCTTTAGTAACACATTGCCATTGGTCATTGCCATTCTTGGTAACAACAAAGTTATAATAGGGGATGCCTCTTAAAAGGTTAAAATACGACCAAAAAAGGACACTCAGTGACATCTGTGCAGAATGGGTCCATGTTTTTAGCCTGTACAAAATGAACTATTCTCTTGCTTGAGGCTGAAGGCTTTTCTGTTTTCTGCTGCTGTGCTGTGTTTCATTCAGGAGTATTTTCTCATCACCATGCCTTGACGCCCTTATCCACCATGACATGTGCATGTTCTCTCGTGTAAACAGCAACACTCTTCTGCTTTCAAGAGGGTAAGAGGCACACACAAGAGGGTAAGAGGCACACGCAAGAGGCTTGGAGTGCTGCTCCTCCCCCCACCGTGACTGACGCCCGCAGTCCCAGAATGCAGTGGGTGACGGTGTGGTGGTCTGGATGGGAGACCCCCCCAGCACTGCCGACCCCCACTGTTGCCATTTAGTGTCATTCGGATTTTGTGACATTAAGCTGATATGTTTTGGGATGCAGACATTGCAAACACCGAACGACACTTAATGACAACAGTCATAAACATGAATGAAGCGTCATTAATGTGTGGTGTCATGTTTATAATGTGCTCATGTCACCCTTATGTAGACACTTAATGACAACAGTCATAAACATGAATGAAGCGTCATTAATGTGTCATGTCATGTTTATAACATGCTCGTGTCACCTTTATGTAGACACCTTCAAATAAAGTGTTACCAGTCCCTTACCACTACTGATGTCTGTGCAGAATGGGTCCATGTTTTTGGCCTGTACACAATGAACTATCCTCTGTTTCAGATTCTTTCTGTTAATGATTTGTACTAATTGTATACGTATTTTGTGTGTGTTTATGCTTTTATATTGTTTATTTACCACATACCTATTTTACTTTTATGCTTTTACACTTCTTGTATACTTTTACATTTACTTTATCTTTTATGCTATCACATATTGTCCTTTGCTTTTATTTTTGTGAAGCACATTGAATTGTCATTGTGTATGAAAATGCGCTATACAAATAAACTTGCCTTGCCCTGCCTTGCCTTGCTTTAGGCTGAAGCAGGTACTGCTGCCATCCCTCAGTCTCCCAACACCCCCCCGCCCCCCAGTGCTGCCGACCCCCCTTCCCCCAGCGCAGGCCTCGCGAGCGGTTTCAGCCGAGGCTGGGGTCGGGCTGCTAAGAGATGGAGGTGTCAGGAGCAAATGGCCCCCATCATGGCCAGTGTCGGAAAGGAGTTACCGCGACGGTTATTGGCCTGTCAGCGCCGCTTCATCGCAGCGCGCCTGTTTGCGTGTGCTGCATCGCACCGTATGTGTCATGGGCTGACGACGAGGTCGCTGCAGACTGTCACTGACACACACTGACAACAGACACCTAATTCACCAAATTCACCTAAACAGTTATTCTCAAGCCAGTTGTGTTTTTGATGACAGTGTTTACAGTTAGCCGCAAATAGAAACAGAATATCGGGTCCCGAAGCAGTCAAACACCTTCATTAAAAATGTTGTAGAAGCGGTGCGACAGCTTGTGAGCCTGTGTGAGTTTGTCTGTGAGTGTTTGTGTGTGTGTGCTTGTGTCGTGTGTTTGTGTGTGTTTGGGCACAAGTGTGTGTGTGTGTGTGTACGTGAAGTGTGTGTTTGTGGACAAGTGTGTGTGTATGTGTGTTTGTGTGTGTGTGTGCGAGTGTGTGTTTGTGTACAAGTGTGTATGGGTGTGAGTGTGTGTGTGTGTCTGTGAGTGTGTGTGTGCGAGTGTGTGTGTGAGTGTGTGTGTGTGTGTGTGTGTGTCTGTGAGTGTGTAGGCTACTTGTCATGCTTCTGCATACTGATTTTCTGGTCAGCAGTAAATGTTGATGCTGGTGCCACTTCACCCCGATGTCCCTGTCAGCCTGCTGATCCACTCGAGCATCTAATCACCTCCCTCTCTCTCGCTCTTCCTCTCCGTCTCCCTCTGTCTCTCTATCTCTCCCTCTCCCTCTCTCTCCCTCTCTCTCTGCCTCTCCCACTCCCTCTCTCTCTCTCCCCCTCTTTCTCTCTCTCTCCCTCCCTCTCTCTCTCTCCCTCTCCCTCTCTCTCTCTCTCTCTCTCTCTCTCTCTCTCCCTTACTTTCCATGCAGTGCTCTTGGGCAGGGGCAGGTTACTACAGAGCCCGGACTTATTTCCTATGACGGTGTGTGTGTGCGTGTGGGGTGTGCATGTGTCAGGTGTGTGAGTGTGTGGTGTGTTTATGGGGTGTGTATGTGTCAGGTGTGTGTGCGTGTAAGTTTGTGTGTGTGCGTGTGTGTATGTGTAAGTGGGTGTGTGTGTGTGGGGTGTGTGTGAGGTGTGTGTGTATGGGGGGCGAAGTGGAGAGGCAGCTGGGGGCGGGGGGAGGGGGGGGGGGTGGAAAGGCAGCTGGGAGGGGGGTGGGTGTGGGCTGGAGGGGACAGGTGTGCATACCAGACGCTTGTTACAGGTCCACACCGCTGCACACCAACAAAGCCCAACGCGCTCGCCAAAAACAACCTCAGTGCTGCCATTCGGCCCGCTTCCAGCGTGCACCGTCGGTGGGTGCTCACGGAGATGCCTGCTGCCAACCAGTCAACACTGAGACACACCTGGCCAACATAAAGCCCACCTCCAGTTAGGTTGGGTCTATGCCAAAACACACACACACGCACGCACACACACACACACACACACACACTTCCTCTGCATACCTCTTTTGCTTTGTGTCTTAATTTTAATGTATCATCTGTGTTCATCTGTCTCTCTCTTTAGATCTCCAGTCATTTACTTTGAGCCTCCTACGTGGCAGGTTAGTGTGTGTGTGTGTGTGTGTGTGTGTGTGTGTGTGTGTGTGTGTGTGTGTGTGTGTGTGTGAGTGCCGGCTAAGGACATGGCTTCGGGCTCACCACAGGCCTGTCCAAATGTCATTACCGTGGGCTGAGAAGAGGCCTATTGATCAGGAGCCCTGCTGGTGCGCAAAGCAGAGTTTCATAGCCACAGTAGTTTCACTTCATACAGACACACAAACATAGACACACACCTACACACACACACACACACACCTACAGACAAACAGACAGACACACGCACACACACAGACATACAGACACACACACATACACACAAGTGACGCAATCTCATACATAACACACACACACTTCCACACACACATACACACAGTCACACACACACTTATGTGCTCTGAGAGGGTGGTTTCATGAACACACATCAAGACCGAGGAGGAGAAACTCAAGCATAGTGGTAGGTCCCTCTGGCAGGTAAAAGGTCAGACTGGGCTAGAGTTTCATTTTAGGCTGCTTTCGTCTCCCTGCTTTTTTAGCTTTTCACTTTAACACTGTTTGCTCTCTCCTTCCCTTCTCTTGTCTTATTATCTGTTTTTTTCTTGTCTGTCTTTGTGTCAGTGTAGATAGTGTGTGTGCTTGTGAGTTTGTGTGTATGTGTGTGTGTGTGTGTCTGTATGTGTGTATGTTGGTGCGCACAAGTGTGGGTCCTTGTGTGTAAAAGAAAGAGCGAGTGTGAGTGTGTGTGTGTATGTCTGTGTGTGTGTGTGTGTGTGTGTGTGTGTGTGTGTGTGTGTGTGTGTGTGTGTGTGTGTGTGTGTGTGTGTGTGTGTGTGTGTGTGTACTCACGCACGTGTGTGTGTGTGTGTGTGTGTGTCAGGATGTGGTGTAGTCAAGATCTTGTCAGTGTGTGCGTTTGGGCCCAGGGCTTGGGAGGACGCCTATGCCTATTCTCTTAGGCTTAGATATCACATCACTGCCATCCAACCCACTGAACTACCCACCACCTCCTCCCTCCTCCCTCCTCCACCCTTTTCCCCCTCCGGTCCTCCACCCCTTCATCACCCCCCCCCCTTCCTCTACACCCCTCTGCACCGACCTTGCAGTGTTTCAAGGAGAAATTGATTTCTTTCCTGCTCATGAAACCCTATCCGGGCAACAATGGGGCTCAATGGAGTTTCCTCCCGAGGTGCACGATTGAGATAATTCCCCATTTTCATTCTTTCATTCGCTCTTTCTCTGGTTCACTCTCTCTCTCTCTCTCTCTCTTTCTCTCTTTCTCTATCTCTCTCTCACTTTCTCTGGTTCACTCTCTCTCTCTCTCTCTCTCTCTTTCTCTATCTCTCTCTCTTTCTCTGGTTCTCTCTCTCTCTCTATCTCTCTCTGTCTCTCTCTCTCTATTTCTCTCTCTCTCTCCTTTTTCCTCTGTTCTCCTTCATCCCTTTTTTGCATCCACCTTTTCTGCTTTCATTTTTACCTTCAAACACAATTGAGATATTATCACTCACAGACCTTTGCTCATATGTGCTTGTGTCTGTGTTTTAGGGGTTTGTTTGTCTGTGTGTGTGTATGTCTGTGTGTGTGTGTGTGTGTGTGTGTGTGTGTGTGTGTGTGTGTGTGTGCGTGTGTGCGTGCGTGCGTGTGTGTGTGTGTGTGCTTGCTTGTGTTCGCAGAAGGCTGTGTGAGGTATTTGTAAATCGCTTCTAAATTTGTCCAGCAGCGATGCTCTCATTACTCATTCTGGATAGGATAACAGGACGCATAAATTGCCTGAGAAATCCATTCCAGAGGTCATACAACACATGCCTATTGTGCAGCCAAGTCACCGTATGCGATTGGCTGGTCCTGTTGGCTACAGCTCAGCTGAAGGAAGTGGGTGCGACAAATATGCACTCGCACGAGTGGGCGAGCGCGCACACACACACACACACATGAGATAAACAGGCATACACCAAACACATTTACACAGTAGACCTGCACTGATAGACACAGACACACACACACACACACACACACACACACACACACACACACACACAAGATAAACAGGCATACACCAAACACATTTACACAGTAGACCTGCACTGATAGACACACACACACACACACAAGTGTACAGTGTACACACCTTAAAACACATACACAGATAAATACACTCACACGCACAAAAATACACTCACACACAAAAAAATACACACACACACTTGTAAACACAAACACACGCTCTCTCTTGGCACGATGCTGATGCGTCATGTGGTGTGTACAGTAGAGCTTAGGCAGGTAGCGCCAGGACTTCTGCTGCTAAGTGCACTGGTGTGTCAAGATCTCCGTGATTCCCAGTATGGGGGGCCACACCAAAGCCCCACAGGCTCCTGGCTGCCCCCTCCAATTCCAGCTCCTGCCCAGGCAGCTCAACCTGGCCCCATGGCTCCCCACCCCTCCCCTCCCCTCCCCCAAAACATGGCCACCCTCTCATTCATCCCCTGTAGGCAAATGAATGCCAGAGAAGGGACCGCTATTGGCTGCGGGGGATTTGGGAGTGTGAGTGTGGGTGCAGGAGCGGTGGAGCGTACAGCAGCAGGGGGCCTCTGGGCTGCTTGCGTCCCTAGCCTAGCACACCCCCAACCCCCCACAGTACCCCTCACCCCCCCCCCCCCCCCCCACACACACACACACACAAAGCTAAGCCCCGGCGCCAAAGGCACAAGTTAGGGTCTATTCATCAGCGCCGCTTGCACTAGCAACAGCCAAGCACCAGCCGGACAGCCAGCCAGCCAGCCAACCAGTCCAGCTGAGAGGCACAGGCACGGAGGATGTGGCTATGGTGGAAAGAGAGGGAAGGGACAGAAGAGAGTAGCAGAGGGAGGAGGAGAGGAAATAAAAACAACAGAATAAGGACACGGGTGTTGTTTTGGTAGGTGGGGTGGGAGGGAGGGATAAACAGGGGAGGGTAGGGGGGGTTGGAGAAAAAGCTAAAGTGCAGCTTACCTCCTGCCATCGAGGGACGGGAATGAACTCACCTCCCACGGGGAGCCGCACACATGCCGTCTGTCTGCCGGATAAAGCCGGGGGTTTAAGGGCGTTCTGGGGACACCAGGAATCCAGAGGCATGTGCAAACAACACCGGCTCAAAATAGTGTCGTGCGCGACTGTGGTGCGTCCAAAACACCGTAGTCAGCCAATCCACGGCGCATAATTTTGTGTGATCTAGTAGGCATGTGGCACTGCATGTAACCACCCTCCCCATCACCCAACCCCACCACAATCTGCAATCCCAAACTCCCCCAAGCCTTCTGAATATTCATTTGTGCACACTTGTGTGTGCGCATGTTTTGATTTCCATTCTATTTTTTTTTACTTCGGCTCACCCGCGCGAAGCCACACAGGCCCATCTGAAAGGCTCAGCCCCTCGGGGGAAATGTTTTGTAATGACATTAATGGGGAAATATGTTTCTGCCAGCCGCAGCCAGCAACAAAGAGCATAATGCGCAGTGCCGTAGAGTGCTCATCATTCTGCCACATCACGGGCAGGTGGGTGATAGAAGGTGCCGCGAAACCATATTAGAAAACCACCTATTCAGCCGGGGAGGAGGAGGAGGAGGAGGAGTAGGAGAAGAAGAAAAAGAAAGAGAGGGACTGTCACAGCGTCTAACCAACTGGAACAAGCAGGCGGGGTAAAACGCATCCACGTCGCTGTGGTAATATTCCAAGGGATGATTAGGGGGAAGTGTGATCAATCCTGTATTGTGTTGTGCAGAAGAGTTGTGCTGGATTTGTGTAGTCGGGGTGACATATTAAAATCACAGTTTAAATCACAGCTGCTGCATTTTTGTTTGAATGAATGAATGATGCTAATGGGGCATATAAAAGATTTTTTCTTTAAGAAAAAGAGAAACTAGAGCCCCGTGTTTCTATCTTCAGCCTGCACATGAAGATCAAACAGAAGATTATTGGCTTTGTTCTTTACGTTCATCGCTCGACTGTGAAAGAGGACAAACTCCTCTTTCATGCAGCCTAACGAGAGGACTGCACTGGCGTAAAGGCCACAAAGACTGCTCGCTGAAGAGCTCTGATAATTGCTGTGTCACGCTAAGACAAAGATGGGGAGACAGAGAGGTGGATGAGTGGTGAAAAAAAAGAAAAAGAAGTAAGAGAATGCTGTGTTCTTCCCAAACACATACATATTTTGTTTCCCTCTCTCCTGGCCTCTAGGCACAAGGTTGACAAGGCAGGTTGACAACAGCAAGAGAGAGAGAGAGAGAGAGCAGTAGAGAAAGAGATAGGGAGAGGGACAGAGAGAGAGAGAGAGAAAGAGAAGTGGGAGGACGAGAGAAAGACAGAGGGGTGGAGGAGGGCGGGTAATGTATGACAGACAGCGGAGTGGACAGACAGCATGAGAGACGAATGTATTAGAGAGACAGATGTGCGCGCGATAGACATTTAAAAAAAAAAAAAAAAAGCCCACGCAGAGGCAGACAGGCAGTGAGAGAGACGGCTGAGACAAAGCCGAGGACCCGCGGGCCAGTGGCACGGGCCAGCTGGAGTGGACGAGAGGCATCGGCCAAACTCAGACAGACAGAGGAGCTGACTGAATAAGGTTAGTGCACTTCACACTGCACAACGCTGTGGGCCAAAGGAGCCCGTCTTGTCCTGCACAGAAACATGACAGTAATGAGGAAGTCACAGGCCTCACACATTTCTACTGCAACTGGCCATTCTGTTGACACAGGCACAGTCACACACAGACACACACACACACACACACTCTTACATACACACACACACACACACTCTTACATACACACACACACACACACGCACACACACACACACACACACACACACACAAAGACATACACACACACACACACACACACGCAAAGACATACACACACAGACACACACACAAAGACACACA
>CM050206.1:10922500-10937500 GCA_027475355.1 Coilia nasus | reverse complement strand
GCAACTGCCACACCAAAAGTGGAAAAAAGGAAATAGTCCAAATTGTGGTAACGCTCGCTGGCCTTCCGGGAAAATGTCACACGTACACACACACACACACACACACACACACACACACACACACACACACACACACACACACTGACATATTTGAATAGGGACAGCCTGCCGTCCTTAGCATACCCCCACCCCCCACCCCCCACCTCCCCGTCTGATTCAAACCAGGAGTGTTTGAAAGCGAATCTGTTGCAGTGGAGCACATGAGTGCGGAGGATCTGGAGTTTCGCTGCCTCCTCTAATTTGCTGGCATTAAGAAAAAGGTCCTCGGCGGGATCGCCGTTTCAGCATCGCTCACTCTGTGGAACTTCTTGGTCATAGCGCTAAGCCTGGGGAGCATTAAACACAGCGGTCGAGCATTAAGTCCGGGATTGGATGTTCGGACTGGGCACATGTCCTGCCGAACAGACCGGTGGAGTTGTGCCAATACATTTCGGGGTGGGTGGGGTGGGGCATCGAAATCCAAGCGGTTTTGCATTCGAGCTATCTTGTATGTGTTTTATTTACTATATATATGCATAGGATGTGGTTTTGATGCTTAACAGAATGGCCCCCTGGGGCAGACCCAGCGCTCCCAAGGGTACTATGGTGCCTGTGCTGAGCCCAGTGCATTGCGTGGCATTAACGTGGAGGCCACATGGGGCCGTGACGGGCCGTGCCAGGGCGGAAACCTGAAGACGGACAGAGCCCCCCGGGCGCAGGCATGCGTGGTGGTGACGGAGGGGCTCTAGGGGGATCCCGGTAGGCTAATTTACCCTCGGCCCCTGATGCCAACTGGAAGGGCATACACATATATCTCTCTCTCTCTTACTGGAGGAACACACGCGAGGAGAGAGGCGCTTAAGGAGAAAGCACAGAGGGAGAGACAGGGAGATGGGGAGACAGGCTAAGGCTGTCAGCCAGTGTGCCTTTATTGTGTGTCGATGACGCACACTGTCTCTGCGCAACCCGCAGTGCATTCTCAGACACTCGCTGCCACAACAATGGAATCTCACAGAGCGCTGGGGCATTTCTGTTGAGTTCTGTCTCCCTCTACTGGTAGAAATACAGCTTCACAGTCTTTAGGTTTCCCTAACATGCACATTTTCTCTCTTGCTTGCTCTTGGACCCACACACACACACACACACACACACACATACACAACAATACATGCACACAATCACAATCTCTGTCTCTCTCTCTTTCTCTCTCTCTCTCTTACACACACACACACACACACACACACACACACACACACACACACACACACACACACAGATACACATGCATACACACACACACACACACACAACAATACATGCACACAATCACAATCTCTGTCTCTCTCTCTTTCTCTCTCTCTCTCTTACACACACACACACACACACACACACACACACACACACACACACACACACACACACACACACACACACACAGATACACATGCACACACACACACACACACACACACCAAGAAATCTGGGAAAGGACTTCACACTCTCCTGGAGAGCATGTACTGTAGGTGGAAGGCCTCCAGGCTGGAAATGAACCCAGGGTAATGGAGACATCTCTGCCACCATCAGCTGAAGTAGGGTAAATACAGCAACTAGCTGGACAAGCACACAGGGGATTACTCTTGGCACGCCTATCCGCCTAACCACACAAAGACATAAAGCAGGAGTTTTACACAGTGCGGGTCATACCGTAAAGCGCAGTTATATGCACGAGGAAATGTAAAAATAGAAGCATGGAGAGAGGTATTTTTAGTGCTGGCCTGCAGTGTAAGGTTGCATAAGATCGGGAGAGAGAGAAAGAGAGAAAAAGAGAGACAGACAGATAGAGAGAGAGAGAGGCAGAGAGAAAGAGAGAGAGGGAGATAGAGACCCTTTTGGAGGGATTAGGGTGCATTATATTTGACTGATATTGAAACGTTCATTTCATACACTATAAGCTGTAGAGCCATTTTCTGATAGTTAAAGAATTCTACTGGCAAGGTTCTTCTGTTCTTATTTTCAAATGTATTCTATTTGAATTGCAAAATGTCTTTGGGCACTGAAACAGAATTTGAGTAATGGAATTTAGCCCTCCACTAACTGCCTTCACTGGTGTTATTTCACTGAGATACGTGATATGTGTGAACATACAACCCCTCTTCACACAGTCAAGCTAAAAACAGTCATCTGCCAACAAAACCAACATATTAGTGCGTACACAAATGTAATCTTTGGTATGTGTAGCACCAGACAAACAAATTGTTTCAAAACACAGCACGGGAAGCCACTGTGCGTCACATTTGTTTTGAGAGAAAAGCCTACTTTATCTGCCAAAATAAAACGATTTCCACTGTGATATCCTGTTTGTTCTGATTACTCTTCCCAATTAGTTTTTATTTTAAGTTCCAAATACTGTAATGATTTGTGAACAGATCTTTAAACCTTTCTTTTAACATCCATTTACGTGTCCACCCACGCCCCTGTTGCTTTTTTTCCCAAGCTCTGCTCAAAAGAGATATGAGGAATGTTTCACCTTTTCATGTTTGTGGGCCAGCTTTTGAAATAGGCTTTCACGGCATACCTTTCAGCCCCTTCCAGTGAGGAGCCTTAACAATCGCACCAAATTCCACCGTGGAGCAAGACGCATCATGTTACCGCACAACACCATGGCTTCAGGGGGGCAGGGGAGATGACACGAATTGACACCTATTGTGTACAAAACAGGACCCCCGTACCCCCCTCAACCCCCCACCACCACCCCGCCACCCCACCCCCCCACCCCAACCCGTCCATCACCTCGAACCCCCACCACGGCTCCCCACCTTTGCACGTTTAGCTTACGTACCCTCCATCGCATCTCACAGGCCCTCTCTAGTCCCCCAACCCCTCCTCCCCCAATAAATCCTGTCAGGTCGTTTTATCTTCTTGAAAAGACTTTGGGTCATTATCTGTGCTCTGGGCTGCCATCATATATCAGGGCAGGAGCCTGTGCTGACGGAAGGGTGGTGAATTTAGAGACTGCTTAGAAAGGTCAAAGTTGCAGGGAGCAGGCAAAAAAAAAAAAAAGAATGCTCGAGAGTGCTGTGTGTTTGCAATCCCACCAAACTGTGCTCACACCAGGGGCAGCACGGTAAAATATCATTTATGAGTCTGGGAAACACATATGTCCCATACACATATCATACTGCAGTGTTTGTCTTTCCGTCTGTCGGTTTGTCTATATGTCTGCCTCAGGCTGAACGCATTTGTCTACCTTTGTTTCCACCTATTAACCTATGCAGGTATATCTTTACAAGTGTTCACATGACTGTATGCATGTCTATGCACATACCTACTGCGGAATGGTAAAGCAGATTGTTTTGCTATTGATTTCACCAAAGTGTGGGCAGTAGCAGGGGCTGGCGAGAGGCGTTGCGGTGATAAAAGCAAGAGCCATATGTAATAAAACAGTTTCCGTCGACGTTGTTGTAGCCACTTTGCTTTACAAACAACAGACATGGCAGTTTTGGCTGTGTGATGAACTAAAGTGGTGCTATACATCACAAGGTATGTTCTTAAGAAAACAAAACAAGGCAGTTGATAATTAAAATTGGTATATATATATACGTATATATGTTGGTATATATTGGTATTATAACTATTTATACACACTCATGACTGCACTCATGCATTGTGTCACTTTAAAGATGTCATCACAAGGTATGTTCTTAAGAAAACAAAACTAGACAGTTGATAACAACATAGTGACTGTGAAAGTGCAAGCAAATACAAAATACACGTTCTATGAAGCTTGTAATGATAAGACTATAAACACATTTATTAAGGGTTATAATGCCTTCATAAAGCTTAATAATGGTTAAAACTAGCATTTATAAAGTATAGATTAAGGTGTAACTATTTATACATACTCATGACTGCACTCATAAGGTAGAGCTTTATAACCGAGAATGCACTGTGTCACTTTAAAGGTGTCATTCTCTGAGAAACTGTTTAGTACTTGCTCTTTTTAAGATACAATAAGTCACTCCCAGTTGCATATGCATACTGCACGTGAAAATGTTCTTCTACCCCGATTGCCTCTATTAGTCAATGAAAGAAAATAGGCGAAAAAAACGAGCGGGTAAGAAAAAAGCAAACAAAGTGACGTAAGTTCATTAATTAGAAAAAGTCACAGCCATAGTTGTCATTACCAGAGAAGTCTCGTTGCAGCACACATTCACCTAGCAAAATATAGGTAAGTATGTGTGTTTGTTTAGAACATTTAAATCTTCTATATGGTGTGCTAGGACCGAATGGGCTTTAAATGATTGTAGCCTGGGACTAGCACAGCCGAGAACCTGTCATTCTCCCCGCTCCATCTCCTCCACCAAACTAGAACAACTTAAAACAAGAGCACTAAAGCATTTTTTTTAACCAAAACCATCTCACAGTGAATTAATTAATACTAGAGACCACCGCAAAATTAATGAAAAAACAATGCAATGACACCTTTAAGTTATGACATAGCATTATAATGCCTTAGGAGTATAGTCATGAGTACGGATAATTAGTTATGAATACTTTACATACTTTATGAATGCATTATAAGCATTTATGAATGTGTTTAAAGAGCCTTGTGAATACAAGTTTCCTAGAAAACGTTACCAATAAAATGTCCTCAGCAAGTTTCCCGTCCCATCCTGACCCGTCTGACCTACGCCACCCCAGACACTGGGCTTGTACATATGGCCTATAAGTCCTTTGGCCTGCCCTTGAAAAACACTGTCAGCAAACGGAGGTTGGCTTATGAGTATCAATTTGCAGGCTGCACGGATGATCAAACTAAAATAGAATATTGATCAGACAGGATGGGCCAGATGTCTTGAAATGTGAGGCATGCTCCGATGGGACATTGAGTGTAATGTATGGAACAGGAACTGATGTGTCAAATATATTTACATTAATTTGCCTCACATAGCTCAGCACAAAAAGGTAGTGGATTTGCACTTTAAAGCCTGCTGCCTCCCTGCATAGGGAGCTGGTTTGGCTGGAAAAGATGAAACGGGATGACGTGAAGGGTGTCAAAAAACAACATCTAAATTCTCTGCTTGTCTTTGCTGCGTGATACATTTCTGTTTGGAGCTTCTGGTTTATACTGTTTATGGGAGTGCATCAAAACTTTGTGAGTGTATGTCTGATAGAGAGTGATTGTGTGTGTGTGGGGGTGTGTGTGTGTGTGTGTGTGTGAGTGAAAGATATAGAGAGACAGAGAGAGAGAGAGAGAGAGAGAGATTGTGTGAGTGAAAGATAGAGATATATAGAGAGAGATAGAATGATTGTGATTCCGTGTGTGTGTGTCTGTGTGTGTGTGTGTGTGTGTGTGTGCATGTGTGTCTGTGTGTCTGTGTGTGTGAGTGAAAGATAGAGAGAGAGAGAGCGAGAGAGTAATTGTAATTCTGTGTGTGTGTGAGTGAAAGATAGAGACAGAGAGAGCGAGTGGGGTGATTGTGATTCTGTGTGTGTATCTGTGTGTTTGTGTGTGTGTGTGAGTGTGTATCGGTGTGTGTGTGTGTGTGTGTGTGTGTGTGTGTGTTCCCCCTAGTTGGCAGGGCCCACCTCTGTGCGTGTATGAGGAGAATGTGGATGTTGACTGTCACCCTCTCGCACAGCGCTGCTAACTTCACACCTTAAGCAGAAGACAGTGAGGCTCCTGATGCCCAGCACACACACACACACACACACACACACACACATACACTTACTCACACACACACACACACACACACATACACTCACACAAACACACACATACACACACATGCACACACACACACACACATACACACACACTGGCCAACATGTTATTATCGAGTAGTTCTAAAGCTTCTGATTGTAATTATTTTTGTCTCTGGCTGAAATGTTTGTGTGTATTTCCATACAGATGTGTTTCTCCTGGATCCCACAGTACATGCTCCCATCTGCAAGAAAAGCCAAGAGAAGATGCACAGAAAGCATCAACCACCAAACACACACACACATACACACACACACACACACACACATACACACACACTCACACAGGGAATCACACACACATACACACATGCGCACGTGCACGAACACACACGCAGACACACACACACTCACAGTTACTCTCTTTCACACAGAAACATATAAAGACAGAAACATGTGAGTGCCATCTGTTCACACATACAGATAAGATTCATGCTACGCATACTGTATGAACATGAATAGACATGCGTGTGGGCTGTGGTGTGAGAAAGGGGCCCTTAGACAAGTGCGGTGACTTATCAGCTTGTTGGAAGGTGGGGGGGCAGGGGATGGATGAGTCTTCGGGGGGTGGGCTCTCTTGGGGGACAGGTGGACTTGTCAGCCCCTCTGCTAAAGGAACCGCTGGGTCAAACTCCTCACGGGATTAAGAATGCGGCTGGTTGGGTTATCTATATTTAACTTCCTCCCCTAAATTGAATTTATACCCCCAAAATAGAGAAAGGCAGGGAGCATACACACAGACTGGTGCATTCTGGGTGATGGATGGAATTCCTATGACAAACAAGGACAGTCTGAAGTGATTTGGAAGATCACCTAGGAAAATGGCTGCCATTTGCCAAAGGTGAACAGGAAAATGCAGTAATTGTGATGATGACAGTGAAGATTTTCAAACAAAGTGTCTTATGACATACAGTCCAACCGACTCGCTTAATTTCTCCCCAGGGCCCTCCTACTGTCAGTCTGTTCTAGTCTGTTTTTATGAAAAATAGTCTTGAACTTTTTGACTTCCAAAACATCACCAAATGAGACGAGCACTATTTCAAACACCAATAACTGAGTCAATAAGCTCCTGGCAAAGTGCATTGCATCTGCTTTGCATTAAAAAAAGAGATTTGATCTGCCAGACTCTTCAAAAGACTTTGCTAAATAATAACCCATTTAATTTTAATTCAATTCAATAGCATTTCCCTGAAAACCCAATTGATTTCTACTCACGTCCTTAGTCTTCAACTAACAGCAGAGAGTTGACAGTTTTATTATTTAAGTTATTGCAATTTATGCATCTCATCTGGCTGGTGAAGCCACTGTAGGTAAATGCAGAAGTGCAGAAGTGTGGCAGAGCGAGTGAGAGGAAGAGGTGAGGGTGAGGATGAGGATGAGGATGAGAATGAGTGCCTACCTGGGCCCCACATGAATGTGCCTCCTCTCTTCTCTCTTCGGAGACACACGGCTGAACTCTACGCGTCCCCTGCCTGCTCCTCTTCTTTGGGGCTTTTGTCCAGCCACACACACACACACACACACACACACACACTCTCTCTCTCTCTCTCACACACACACACAACTATTTCCACACGCAAATCCTTTCCGGCATGAAACAGCAGCCGCTCCGCAGGACGCCAGGCGGGAGAGCGAGGAACGGAAAACAGTCGAAGGAAGCAGATTCCAATCAAAAACTCTGAGCGGCAGCCACCTGGAGTCAGAGTGCGAGCCTGACCCACGCCAGCGAGAGCTCGGCCCCAGTCACACAGGCCATGTGAGTCGCACGAGAGGGAGAAACTAAACACATCATTTCTTTCACTCCTCCTCTCCTTCACTCCCTCTCTATTTCTCCTCTGTATCTGTTCCTCTCTCTCTCTCTCTCTCTCTCTCTCTCCCTCTCTCCCTCTCTCCCCCTCTCTGCCCCTCTCTTTCACTCTCACACTTCAGTGAGAATACAGAACAAGTGTAGGAGATTCCTGCAGCTAATCACACAAGGACCTTAATAAGTGTGGACAACTGTGCTAGCGAAGGAGAGAAGTGGACAGAGACAGGGAGAGGGGGAGAGAGAGAGAGAGAGAGAGAGAGAGAAAGAGGGAGGGAGAGAGGGAGGGGAACAGAGTCAAGTGTCAATGAAGGCATGGGTAGCAACAGAGATATTCTGCGAGGAGGGGACAGAAACATAGGGAGAGATAGTCGCAGTTAGGAGAGACAGTCGCTGCCGTCAAAATGCCAATACATTCTCATCCATCATGCCGGAAGGGTGTATTAAAAATGACACGGTTCGGATTCTCAGTCCCAGTGTCGATTACAGTGGCTTTTTTTTGCCAAACAGCATAAGGTTTAAGTGGGGAAAGGAACGGAGACAGAGAGGGAAGACCACACGCAACAATCATTTCCATGGTGTTTCCAGACACATCTGAAAGACATCCAAAATTCCAGCTGACAAAAAAAACCCTATGCGGAGAACCGTCACTGTCGTGAAACAAATGCTGCCAGATTTCCAAGCAAAAGAAGACTGATGCGTACAACCACGCAAATAAACCTAATCACACGCATACTTAGAACCAGACAAATACACCTACTCACACACAACCACACATACACACACACATTCACATGCACACACAAACACCGACAGGTCCCACACAACAACAGACACCCAGCAGCTGAGGGTCAAAGTGAACATGAAATACGAGACACCTACATATTATGTACACAAAACACAGAGAACAGGTATGGAGGAGGGAGTGCATGTTTGTGTACAGCCTTCTTCTCTATCTCTCTCTCTCTCTTTCTCTCTCTTTCTCTCTCTCTCTCTCTCTCTCTCCCTCTCTGTCTTCCCCTGCTGTCTCAGTCGGGCTCATTCTGTGCTCCTCAGCAGAATCACACATTATCGGGAATATATTTGTGCAGCACAACACCACCATCACCACCACCCGCGCTGGGCAGGAGCCTAAGCTCTCCACCCCCCCCCCACCGAGAAGGGCAGAGGAGGAGGAGGAGGAGGAGGAGGAGAGAGAGGAGGCAGTTCTTACAGCAGTAAGCACATTTTGGCCGCACGGGGAGAGGGGATAGAGTTACAGGAACAGGGTGACAGTGACAGTCGCCCAATCCCTCCTCCATAAACAGGTCTGGGAAGTTCACACCACGGGCCATTAAAGCTGGCGGTCAGCTATTACGATAAGGCCACTAGTTTTTGCAGCCCAGGATTACCTTCTAGCACAACCCCCCCAAACACACACACACACACACACACGCACACACACACACACGCACACACACACACACAGCTTCTCCTGCTGGTGACAGTGGCTAATAGGCTGGGGTGTCTTGCTTTGGGTCTGATGTCCCACCCTGTTTTTTTCTACATAAAGACGAATGTTGTGTAGCCATGGTAGCTACACTGTCCAAGTTTTGTGTAGTGTTCTAATGTGAACCAGTCTACTAGGCTTGCATGTGTCTGCTATGTCAGCGTTCTTATGTGTTTGCGCATAACAAAGCAAAACATTTTCCCCATGTCTTCATCCTGAAATAAGGAAGGAGACCAAGGCCGCTTCATGCCACATAAAGGCTGTCAGTGTGCTCGTAATATACATTCCGCTGATTCATTACCGTCCTAAATATATTCAGTGAAGAAGCCCTGACCAACAACAAACTCCGATTTCGCCACCAGATGGAGACAAACCTTTCGAAATCAGTGAATCACTGAAAATCAGTAAAACTCGTGCGACTGTCCACTTTTAACTTCATCTGGAATTTACTGTCATTTAAGAAAAAAAATAATGACACTAACGGGGCAGAGAAATATTAGCATGCAATGACATTATTATCAATCATTTGACCAGCACTGAATGCTACAACAAACATTTCACACAGATTTTAAAACCCCAAAATTTAGCATGCTGATTTGGTCACATGAGGACTAAATTGTGGTGCATCTTGGACTGTTTAACAATATTTGCTGTTTCTCCCTAATGTAACACAGATAAAACTCATAGCATTTTGAACGAAGGTGGAGATCTCATTTTGAAAAAGTAAAAACTCTTGCCACATGTTGGATCCAGACATTTCCTGAACCAGCTGATGCCAATGAGCGCACAAATAATGCTCGCGCCTCTTTTGCCATTGGCTATCATTAGTATAAATAATCAGCTGATAATATTGGGCAATTTCAGTGTGTTTTGCTCGAAGACATGGCTCATCAGCAGCAGATTGCCACCCGATTTAAGGCTTTTGAGTCAATGTACAGTTATGAAAAACGTTTACAGACTTTCTCCGATTGGCCATTTCGAGAGGACTGTATGTGCACACCCGAACAGGTGAGCATAATTAGCGTGACTACAAACACTGAACAACAGAAATCGTCTAATAGTTGCTCACAAATCGACCAGTTCTGTCTTTGTTTTTGTCTGTTATCCATGCGTGACGAGTCGTACAAGCTTAGCGTTACATGAGCGAGTGCTATTTTGGAGTTGCTGTATAGACAGCATGGTTATTTATAAGTCAGCAGGTGCTGGATTCTGTTACGTTTTGTCGAGTGTGTCGGCCTGTTCTTCGACTCCACACTACTTCTCGAAGATTAAGTGTGTGTTGACAGCACTCTTAAGTGTCACACGCTGTATATTTAATTCCTGACAGTGTTTTAGTTTGGTACAGTTGTTTCAAGAATCCTGTCAAACTATACAGGGTGGACTAAAAAAGCTGGACCACTTTTGAAATGATTATATATTCTCAATCCGTGAGGCTACCACAAGTGTAAACCATGTAAATTGAAGCTCATTCAGTTCTCCTTAATGGTCTCGTGGTTTATGACCATACAACCAATTGTATGACCACAATGGCCATTTGCAAAAAAAAAATGTCAATGGAAAAAAATTGCCAATTGCTTTTTCCAACTCGCCACATCACTGAGGATGTGTAAAAATGTCAAAATTGGTTCATTGTCACCCACAAAGTTAAGAAGGGGGGATAACAAGGCAACAAGTGAATATCTGGCCAACTGAGGGCACCAGGATTCTTTTCTTGCATGTTTGTGGCAAACTTAACCTTTTAAAGTTGATACTTGCGTGCCAGGAAGACATGACAGATTAACGTCCTCGTTCATTCCTTTTGGAGAGACAGAATCAAGTTCATGAATTCAAAAACATTCTCTCTGAAGCAGTGTTTTGTCCAAGTCCCCGCCTCGCCTTGGTTGTCTCTCTCTCTACAAAAGGAAAGAATGAGGACTTTAATCGGTCATGTTTTTTGTAAACATATTTTGTGTGAACATATTTGTAATCATTTTATTTGTGTCTTCAGAATGTCTACATCTACCACTTAGTAATTGTAGCTCTATCTGGGTCTGGCCTAAAGCCCCTCCCACTACACCTGTCTCTTGTTTGAACCCACTGGGTACCTGTTAATCAGTAGTTTGGTTCCCTGTGAGCAAAGAGAGCATTGAGGGAAGCACTGCTGCTCCTACTGTTTTAATTAAAAAATATTTTGTAGACCGTGTCTTCTCCTTCAGTGTGCGAACCACTCCCACCCTGTGTATGTAGACCATGAGGCAAGTCCGAAGTGAACCACTGTACCATGAAGCTTTTCCTGTGTCTTCAGATGGCCAAAGCTGGATTTGTTCATTGTCCGACCGAAAATGAGCCTGACGTGGCCTGCTGCTTTTTCTGCCTGAAGGAGCTGGAGGGATGGGAGCCCCACGATGACCCCTGGTATGGCTGCACTGTCCCACCAATTCCCAGATGGTCACAGAAGACCTAGCCTGGTAAACCAGCCCCTCGTACTTCATTTCATTTTGTACAGAGGGCCTGGAGTGGAGGCCATGGAAAAACTATTTCTTCCTGGAGGTGTGGACTCTGCTGAAGTTTAAAACAAGTGGCTCTGCCTTTACCCAATCGCTGTCCAATTGCAACAGTCACATATGCAATTAGCCTACCTACGCACTACAATTCAAATGTAGCACACAGTCAACGTCATGGCTCACGAACAATGAATCAACAAACCCTCTGATTGGCTAGGAGTTGCTCGGTCCTCTTACATGAATTTCAACGGCCTCAGCTCCAGACCCTCTGTGTACAAAATGAAATGAAGTACGAGGGTTTACCAGGCTACAGAAGACCTAGACTGGATGACGTTCTGGGGGCTCTTGGTTACATGCCTTACTCCAAGCAGTCCATTGACACTTTATTTTCTTAAAAGAGGATATCAGAATTTTTACTGTTGATAATATTTGCATTTTTGGTGTGTAGTGTCCACTAAATGAGAATACCATGTCTTTGTGATCCAAAATGTAATGTTTCTCGTGTACAACCCTACAACATTGCTTACTTGCATTCTTGTTGTTCCTGAAAGCAGTGTTCTCTAATTGGAGGATTGAAAATGAGTTAATATGATGGACTGGAAATGGACATATCGCAGTCAAATTAATTTCCACTCTGTAAGGACTAGCCCTAGGCCTTGCCACCTTCTACTGTAAGACAAGTAGGCGTGGTGGTTAAAATTGCATGGAGTTCTTCTAATGTGAAGTATTATCTGTGAAATGCAGACACTTCCATGGTGTGTACAAAGTCTTTTTGTAACTAAGCATACCATTTATAAATTTGACTAGGCACTATCCTGTTCCATCTTGTCATTTGGGGAGTTGGCTGGTTTGTACAACTGCTCTTGATTAAGTACATGTGCTGGGAGGAGGGTGGTATTACCTGTGTGTGTGTGTGTGTGTTTCTCTCTCTCTCTCTCAGGGCTGAGCACATCAAGCGCACACCCGACTGCCCATTTCTGCATCTGAAGAAGGACTACAGTGAGCTGACTGTGGCTGACTATATGGAGCTCAGCCGGAAGCGACTCCTAATATTTGTGGTAGGTCCTCTATGGTTACTACCTTACCAGATCAACTCCTTATTGTTGTAATAGGTCTTCTATGGTTACTACCTTACAGGAGCAACTCCTTATTGTTGTAGTAGGTCTTCCATGGTTACTACCTTACAGGAGCAACTCCTTATTGTTGTAGTAGGTCTTCCATGGTTACTACCTTACAGGAGTTTGGGTATGTTTTACTGAATGTCAGTTTGGCTGTAAGTTGACAGTATGGGGAAAAACACTGATATTGGCCCTGTGTCCATGTTCCATTTTGAGCTCTAAGACCAGCCTGTAAGACCTGTATTCCAAACGGGTGGTTAAGTGACTTCCTGAAGAAGTTCACTTTGTCGTAAACCTCCTAAAGGAGTCATCTAGCTTCATTCTCGTAATAAAACAAAGCCATTGGGCTCTTTAGGCGGTTTACCACTTGATCAGAGTTAACGGCTAACTCGCTAAACTGATCATCTTGCCTGGTTTGGTTTTGCCCTTCTGGTCTCCCCACAGGAAAAGGTTTGCACGACGAGGTTGGCTGAATTCCGTGACTTGGTGGAAGACAAAAAGAAATACTTGTGGAATTTGTCCTTTTAACGCTCCTAATGGCTCCTAATCATTGTAATATTGTTGTAAATGTCTTTTTTTTTATTTTTAATCAATGCGTAATAAACTATTCTTTTAAATGGCTCTTGTGGTTAATGGAGTTGGTTTAATTGTACATATGGTGTTTCTGTTCTGATGACCACAGGAGGGTGCTGTTGAGTCAGATATGTAGGTTTCAGGGTTGGGGACATGAAATGTGAACTGCTTGCACATCTTTTTTTTTTTTTTTTTTTCCTATCCTGATGAAATGACAGGCAGTTGTGTGTGAATGTTAATCCTTAGGAACAATGCTTCAATGCTTCCTCTTAAAAGCTCTTTTAACATGGTGTACTGTTTGAAGCAAAGGGAGGTATGAGGTGCCGCGTAAGTCTGTGTGCCTTGAAACAACAACTAGTTGGTTTGAAACGGATCAATAACACCTGCCTTCCCGTGAATGTAACTTGGTTCAGATTCTCCTGAATTTGCTGTTGCCTCTTCATAAGCCCTAATGAATTAATCCTTACATCTTTCCTCAATCTCATGGCATTGGCCAGTGATGTCAAGGTAAGGCTGATGCTGTAGGGAGGTGGGAACCCAGAATGGACTATAATGTCTTTAATACAGGCTTGTCACAGCTTTAGGACTGGATGTAATGACTAAATTGGCCCTGTAGTTGTCCCTGGACACTTTGGCCTTGTTGACATGAAGTTTAACAAAATGGAGAATTCACTTGGTAAGGGTAAACTGCAATAAATCTGATGCTTTACACTCGGCTACAAGATGTTGCAACTGCTGATTTTGAAATGCAAGGTATGAGCTGGTACTATGTTTTGTTCTTTTGGCTGCTGTTTTGATACTTCCCAGGTTATTTTACTCAGTTGCAAATGACCAAATGTTAAGCAGAAAAAGACAAGTTGACCACAGATCATGGCTCTGCATCTTCAGAATCTCTAACAAGTATGTTAGACAGCAGCGAGTGTGTTTATCTCTTGCTACGCCCTGTGTTTCTGGGGAGCCCCCCCCCCCCCCCCTGCACCCTCCATCTACAAAACTTGACCCTAGCCAGATGGTCTGAAGCCCCTCCCTCTTAATACCAACTGTTGCCTTAGTAACATCTGTCACTCTAGTCTGAAGCGCCGCCAGAGATGGGGAGGAACAGAGAGCACTGGAGTCTGAGGCAGAACTACTGTACGTGCTAGAGGGCTGGAGAAAGAGGGGAGAAAAGACGAATGTCACTGGGTCTGGTGCTAAATGCCCACGTGGGCATCACTCAAGTAATCAGGCCTTAGTTAGATGTTTTCACTTTTTTGCACCAAAAGTGGAAGCCATTTTGTAAATGTATAGATTTGGTGCAATGTTTGATGCTCCAAGTTGCACACTAGCTTGTTTTCTCCCCCAGTTTGAGGAATGTTGTATGAATGCAGGTGTGTGCAATATGTTGATGTATGATCTGTTTTGTAATGTGTATTATGTGTATGCTGCTAGACACCTTAATTTTCTTCCGAGATCAATAAAGTTACTCTATTCTATACTCTACATCCCTGAGACATGGTCCTCTATGTTTGAGTGTGTGTGTGTATGAGAGAGAGAGAGAGAGATAGAGATGGGGGCAGGGCAAGGATTAGCGGTCATACCCCCCCCCCCCTCCCCTCCCTTCCTCTGTCCTGGATTAATGTCTAATGCAACACTCTGGATACTGAGCCCTGATCAGCTGCATAATTCTCCTTTATCCCCAGCTACAGAGCAAATAGAAAAAAAAAAAAAACATTTTCTTTAAAAATGGTG
>CM050206.1:10885000-10915000 GCA_027475355.1 Coilia nasus | reverse complement strand
GGGGGACAGGGACTGGCCAATCCAAACGCCATTTCATTCACAGGCTGCCTCCTCATTGGGTTTATTTTAGCTGAACTCCACAGTCTTGCTGATGGGGTCACATGACTCACTAAAGACATCTGTTTCACGCTGAATTAGAGATGAAGACCTGTGACATGGTCATTACCTTTGCATGGCCTGAATTGAATTTTTTTTTAATTTTTTAATTTTTACACAGAAACTTGTTTTGTGTGAGTTACAAGGAATGCTAGGTTAAGAGAAAGACATTTTTAATAGTTTTTTACAAAAGTAAATCATGCTATGTTGAATTATTGGACATGAAAACATTTTGTCCCAGAACTTTACGGGGCTGTTTTTAGGTCATTTACAATTTTGTCTGCAGGAACTTGAGAAGTAGTAAGTGGCACAGGGTCTGTCTCTCTATGGGAATACCACCTATGTGGTTATTTGGGGTAATCAATCATCTTGTCACTGTGGTTTGTTGCTCTTTTGTGGGCAGCATGTGATAAAAACATGGTTGTGGACAGAACACCCCTTGAGATTTAATTGGCCATTAGGAGAGATAGGGTGGATCTGAGCCAGCAACAGGAACTACGTCAGTATTATGTCTGCCCCCCCACAATACTTAACTGCCCTATAGAGGCAATAGACCCTTACTCACCATGGTGGTAAACTGAGAAAAATTACTTTAAAATTCTTCGGCTTGCATGTGTTTTCAGTGCTACGGCAAAGACAACATCTTCATTTTCCACAAAAAAAAACAACAAAATTGACTGAAGATATTTGGTCACGTGATAAAACTGAAGTTTATTGTTTGAAAAATGACAATATCTATTATTTGGCCAATATTGAAGTTCTGAAGTCTTTTGCCTTGGCACAGCAGTATAGGTCAAGAAGTTCCAAAAAGTATCTTTAAAATGTTTATTTATGTTTACTACTTTTGCCAGATTTTTTTTTTTCGAAGCGATGTACAATACTAAAACACTATGTTTGAAAAATACTTGACTAAATGTTTTAAATATAAACACATAAAATGATTTGATTTTGGAAAACCTCTGAGGATGTGGATAAACAGCTGAGTAGAGACAGCATTCAATATAGAAACATAGGAGGGATTAACTATCCAGGTTTCGGGGAAATGTCACAGATTATCTGTTTTATGTTTGAGATTTGATATAAAAATAGGCATCACAAAAAAGTATTATATAATATAAGAATATTTATTTCATTAAGTGCGAAACATGAACATATTTACAAACAATTTGACTGGTATGACAAATATAGAGGTGAATGACAAAAAAAAATCAAATAAATAATTTAAATAAGTAATCAGTACCAGTGACTGGCAGTGGACTGAGAACATCTGACAAAAACACTGCTGATAATTGTTTCAGGAGACAGACAACAGTCATTAAAATAAATATTAAATACCATCATAAATAAATGTATTTCAGTTCATATGGCAAATTTCACAGTGCTACCAAAGTCTTGCTGGATGACTGGACTGGCAATAGGACGAGAACACATACAACAGGGCATCTAATCCCTTGTGTTTCTCTGCCTGTTCTCTTGGTTGGATACAGTGTGTGTGACTGCATGTGTATATGGCTCAGACATAGGTGTATCAAGTATTTCAAACAAACTTAAGTCCATAACAAACAATAACTGAAATTTAAAACATACAGCCATGACAATAATAATGGAAATAAATTAACTCTCAAACAATCCCTCTTTGCTTTTCAGCAGTTTCAAGGTAACAGGTAGGTTTAGTTGAGGTTGTAGTGGAGAAAGCTCTGGTTTTCTTCTCTCTCTTTTGCCCTCTCCTTCTCTGTCTGTCTCTTTTTCTCTTTGTCTTCTCTCACTTTCAGAGTCTCTCTCTCATGCCCTCTGTGCAGACCAAGCCAAATAAATGTTCTGCAGTTCACCCACTAGGCTGTGAAGAGTCCTGGCCTGCTGGCAGCAGTGGAGTGTAGCAAGATGAAGTGTGCGGAGGGCACTACCCTTCCTGCCCGCCTCACCTCACTCGCTGTAGATGGCGCCCATCTGTGACGCCACCATGTGCGGCGGTGGGGCGAAGGAGTCGAAGGCCATGTCCAGGGGCAGCTCGTAGCGAGAGCCGGGGAAGAGAGCATGTGTGGGGGCCGCCATGGAGGTGGGGGGATAGTGGTGCGAGGAGAGGAAGTGGGCCGCATGGCCGGCAGGCGGGTAGTTCCTCTCGGCCTCGTGCGGCGACGGCTCCTGCTTGAGCGCGAAGTTGCCGCTGATGCTGAGCGGCGGCGTGAGCGGGCCATCGTACGGCGGCGTGCCACTGCTGCACTCGTTGGGCGAAGGGTTCTCGTAGGCGGGGCCCTTGAAGCCCTTCAGGTGCAGCAGGTGAGAGGCCTCCAGGGAGCCGTACGGAGGGCTGGGCAGGCCCGGCGACGGGTAGCTGCTCAGGGGGTGCCCGGCCTGGCCGGCGAGGCCCACCACACCCATCCCGGCTCCGGCTGCACCACCCACGCACTTGTCGTCCATCTTGCCGAGGATGACGGGAGCCGGCCCCAGCTGCAGGCAGCCGGCCACCAGGTTGCTGGTGGGCTGGGAGAGGCCCTTGCACAGCATCTCCATGAAGCCGGGGCTGTCGGGCAGCCCTCCGCTCTCCAGCACCTCGGACAGGGCCCAGATGTAGTTGCGGGCCAGCCGCAGGGTCTCGATCTTGGACAGCTTCTGGGTCTTGGAGTAGCAGGGCATGACGCGGCGCAGGTTGTCCAGCGCGTCGTTCAGGCCATGCATGCGTGAGCGCTCGCGGGCGTTGGCCTTGACCCGCCTGGCACGGAAACGCTCCAGTCTGGCTTTGGTCATCTTCTTCTTCTTGGGGCCCCGTCTCTTGGGGGCCTTCTCACCGTCTGGTCCGAGCTCCTCGTCATCTTCCTCCTCCTCTTCCTCCTCCAGTTCATCGCTGGCCAGCTCCATCGCGCCATGGCTGCCACCCCCGCTCAGCCTGTAGCGGCTCATGTCAGGGGTCTGGTCCCCATCCTGAGAGCTCATGTCTTCCTCCATCCAACCCAGAGAGCTGACCAGCTCGCTCACCTCTCCAGACTTCCCAAACTGTTTGGTCATCATGGTGATCTGAAGGCAGAAAAAAACACATTGGTTAATTACTAACAAAGACAATTCAGTGTGATCATTTTGATAGAGCCTGGTTCAGGGCAGTTAACAGTTAAACACACAAGCATCTTCTTCTCAGCGTTTCTGAACATTTGAGGAAGCTTTATGCCACCAACAGAGTTAAGTGTGAACTTCAGCACTGCTGGGTGAACAGCTCATGCATCTAAACTGAACTCAACTCACACTGGTGACAACTTCAGTGCTGGTCGTGTAAATAATCGTTTGCTTTGGACTAAAACAGGCGAAAGAACAAATATTAAAGCAAACGGATGATTATTACAAAAGCTGACAATATTTGGCATGGATTCTGCATTTTCTCCCGGCTTTAATGCGCGATCTAAATGGAAGATACTTTCGGTCTAAACCCTACGATTTCCGAACACTGTGTCGTCATTTTTGAGACGCTGTCAATCTGGGACACGACGGGATTTAGCTTCCAGATAAAGCCCTCGGATTTAATTTGAGGGTAGCCTGTAAAACGGAGTCGACAAACATGGGACCTAGCCATACTGATAGCATTTGAATAGTTGAATTTGATTTGATTGAACGCATCAGACTTGTCTCAATTTTAACTGCTCTTCTGACAATGAAATGTCATTTAACTTTAATAGAAGAAGAGAAGAATCCTATGTGGCTTTAACCCAATAATAATAATAATAATAATAATAATAATAATAATAATAATAATAATAATAATAATAATAATGTCTGTTTGTCATCATCTGTGATGCCTGTTTTGGATGTCCTCAAACAGTCTTTCCACCTTGCACCCATAGTGCGTTGAACAGTAACTGTTTTCATTTGTATTTGTGCATCAGTGCGTATGATGAACTGAGACGTTTGATTTTACTGTAAAGTAATGAAAAGACCTAATGCCCTACATTTGTCTTGAAAATCTTTAGCAAATAATTTGGATCGAACCAAAAATATTATAATTATGCTGACAATTGGTCGAAAACCCACCTGTTCCGATTGCCTACTGGTGAAGAAAAAATGGTGAAATCCCAAAGAAAGAAAAGAAAAAAAATAAAAGAAATGAAATGAAAAGTAAGCGAATCTTCAGGAAATATTCTGGTCAGGAAAAGAATCCTCTGATCGCTCCTTGTCTTGTGTTTCTCTTAGACGCTGGCGCTCATCAGAAGTTGGCCCCTCAGTTCATCTATCCATCGACTCGCGAGCGCACTTCTCTCATGTCTGTGGTGCTCCTAGCGTCTGATTGAGCCTTTCTAGTGAAGTGGCGTAGCCCCTCCCATGAGGATCCCACCCCTCCAGCTGATGTAAACGCGCGTGGCGGTCTCGTGGCCAAAAGTTTTTAGGAACTGCATCACACCCCATACACAACCTTTGTATGTTAGCAGCCCACCCCCTGGCCGCGCGTGTGTTGGGGTTGGGAAAGTGGGGATGGGGGTTGCAGGCGCGCGCATCTGTTTGTTAGGGGAAAGTGGCTGTTGCATGTGCACGCCCGCTTTAAAAACAGCTGAACTCATCTTCAATTATTAGCCCTTCTCTTATTCAAAAATGATCTTCAAAACATCCTTCATAGTGACCTGATGCGAAGTCTACAGTATACTGAAGAACTTATATGACGTGCAAACCTTTCTTTTCGACATAGCTTTGAGGTGTAGCTAAGTGGCTCATTTATCTCCGTGTTATCTCCGTGTTAAACGAGTGCATTTTGATGTACCACTACATGTTTCAAAATGGTTTCAAAGTTGAATACTGACCCACTGTAAAGTAAATTGACCAGGAATTCCTAAAGCCTATGTGCAGTTATGTTTTTGTTTTCCTTGTAAGTTGAGAGTAAAAAGTAATTGGCGAAATAATGGTGAGGTGATTTTTTAAAAAACATCCACTCCTCCACCTGTTATCCGCAGCTGATCACTGATGCAAAAAATCTGTGATTACCAGAGGGGCAAATAGCACGCTTGAGTTAAGGCGGAGTCAGAGGATCTTGCCCAAAATCAGGACTGGTGCCCAGACAGTTCCGAGGAGGAGACGCGCATCCTCGGAGGCGCGCGTAAGTGATTTTGACAGCTTGGTGTGGCGAGAGCAGGTGTATGCGTTGTTCAGCAGCCTATTCATGCGCTTGCTCCGCTCATTAGAGTTTCGGGATCTACGCACACTGCACGCTTGCTAACTGTTGGATGAATCAAGCCAAAGATGGCCTTTGTTTTAAATCATTTGGGATAAATAACTTGAGCTTCTGCGTGAGCCACCTTTCATTATGACTTAATCCCATTTAGGGTCGCGTGGGCCACACGATTAGACTTTTAGCAATGCGAAAACATTTGTTGTTGTTTGCTTACCCTCTGAAATCCAATAATGAAATATATTTTCGTGGAATAAAATTAAATTAGTAGAATAAGGCTACTACAACAAGATTGGTGTGCATTCGTCGTAAATCATACGGATCATATAATCCACACAGATGAACTATTTAAGTTACTTTTGTCTGAATTCATACTAATCTATTGTTAAACAACATAATGAATAATGTGAAATATTACAGTTTCTGATGTTGACCATCACTTTGTTGACGACCCTTCACTCCATCATCCTCTCAGTGTTTTTTTTGTTTTTGTTTTTTTTTATACGGAGCCATAACAAATGCAGCATATGTGATTTTTTCCATGCGTGGCGAGCCGCTCCACAGTAGGGGCTCTATTGTAATATTGTGCTTGACTGCAAGGCTTACGGGTCGCACGTGTCCCAGCATTGATCCCATTGTCTGTGCAAGTCTCACATCTGTGGTCGCTATACTGTGCGTAAACATAGTCTACTCTTTCTCATCCCAAGTCAAGTTTAAGTGCGATGCTTCAGTGTATGTGTAAAACAGAGTTTTTAGTTTCTACAATTAAACATCAACCAGTTTTACATTGTAAACACAATAACTTCAAATTGAGTCCATATTTACTGAAAGACAAGTATTTTGTTTTGCTTTAATTGCACGGTTGATTAATATAGGTCGAAAGAAAACGTTCGATCTGAAAATAATATCTACTTGTACGGACATGCTGCACGCCAGCGCTAAACTAACTTCGAGCATCATCCGAGCCACTTCTCTATCGACTGGACAGCAGATGGTCTGGATACACGATGTGATGAAGGCATCTGTTGCTTGTTCATTCACGCGTCAGTCGCCCGACCAAAACCATGTCTCGTGCTGAAACATAGCAGGCCTATACAGGCTAACGCCCATTACGCAAGAGCGTCTATGGTCTTTTCCAGGCTGGAAAGCCGAAAGGATGCCTGCCGTCTGCTTCACAGGATTCATTTTTTGTGTTCTAATTTCTTACACACAGGGGAGCCGCTAGAAATTGTGGGCCCCCTGGAAGAGAATAATTTTGGGCCCCCACTCCAATTGTATCATGGTCCTCAATAGGCTCTGTGAAGTTCTGGGCCCCCTGAATCATCCTGACCTAACACCCCCCCCGCCCAGCGGTGCCCCTGCTTACACAAGAACTACAGTTTAAGAGTGTCTACGCGCACCTGTGTACATGTATGTGTGCTTGTCCGTACTATATGTTTAGTTCTCAGATGTGATAGCGCATGTGAGCTGTTTCACGCATGATCCTATGCGCGTGCATGTGTTAGGCGCAAACATTTTCATATTTATGCACTTTTCCATTTACATGTCACAGTCCTGATCTCCCGGGAGGCCCAGAGATCGCATGTGCGTGTTAATGGTGAGCGCACCCAGACAGTGGCACATAGGTCCCCAGAGCACCCCAGGTAAGCCGCCCCCCCCCCCCACAGCCATTCTTCCCCAGAGTCTGTGGCTGTGCTCACCCACACCTGCAGCCTACACTGGGAATAGCGGTGCCAGCGCTTCACCCCGCCTCCCCCGCGGACCCCAGTGTCACACAGGGAACTTCAGGGACGTGTCCTGTTCCAATTTCTGCTGCATTTCAACCATAAACTGACATCTCAGTCCAGAGGTGACGTTTTCTCTATTTGCCAAAAGCTCTATAGAAGCAGTGCTTACTTTGTGAAAGTAAACAAAATAAAAACTAACAATTTCTTTGAGTTAAAAAACATCACAGTGTTTTAACCATGACCTCATATGAGAACTGACAATAAAGTATAAAAGTTGACCTACATCACTTTATTTCAACCAAGATTTTGGCTGATCATAGAAGCCCCCATAAAACTCATTATAACCAATTTGTGGGCGTACTTTGGCAAAACAATACGTCTTCAGGCGTTTCAAACATCACATTTCTAAAAAAAAAATTCAATTAATGCATGGTGTACAGACTGAATGCCTACATCTACAATCAGCCCAATAAGTGCACTTAAGACTTCCCTGAGTTGTATTCAATGTCGTATTAAAATCCAATGTCTAATTGAGTGAATCCACCCCTTATTCAACACATGTCAAACAAGACTTCCACTCAAACACAAAATGGCTCTCATCACCAGAACCTTCAGGTGACAGGAAAGATCTACATTTTGAAATTTCTTAATAAAGACTATTGGGTCTCCCTCTGTGTTTAAAAAATGTATATGTAGACATCGCCACAAGTGAGTTATTTCCCATCACCCCTCATGGAAGAGGTTTGGAGAGAAATGTGGGGACTTGTATGCAACTCTGACAGATGGGTCCTTGCCCCCCCCCCTCCCGTTTTTTTCACTTGAGTTCCTCCTTCTCTCTCTCTCTCTCTCTCTCTCTCTCAATCACTCTCCCAAACACTGGCTGAGCCTTGTTCCCTCACGCCGACACTGCACGAGCACAATAGGAATTAGAGCTAGGCACACATGCTCCCTCTGCCCTCACTGAAAGCTGAGCCTCCAGTGGTGGGCTTGAAAGGGGGCTGTGTGTGTGTGTGTGTGTGTGTGTGTGTGTGTGGGTGTGGGTGCTAGGGGGGGTAGGGAAACAGGGATGCAAATAGGAACCGGATCAAAAGCAGACTGTGAAACGGGCAAAACTGGGTGAACTCAAGAAGCCTTTGGATGAAAGGTGAAACGTCTTCAAGCTTCCAAAGAAGTCCAGTGGCTACAACTTAGCTCTTTTGGCCACCATGACCTGTCTGAATGAGAATCTTTACAAACATGAGAAAAAAAAGTTATTTGAGGGACAACTAGAACAATAACAGTTATGATATTAATCCTTCTCCCACATCCTCACCAGTCTGTCATCATGGCAGTGAAATTCACTTCCTTGTTGTTGCCCATCGTGCACCTACTTAGACACAGAACATTTTTACCTGGACAGTAATTTCTCTGTCCCCTCTCTCTCTCTCTCTCTCTCTCTCTCTCTCTCTCTCTCTTACCCACACACATACATACACACTTACTCACACTCACATGCACACACACACACACACACACACACACACACACACACACTCACTCACTCACTCACACTCATATGCACACACCACACATTCCCATTCCCTCCCCTGTGTATGTGTGTGTTTGTGAGTGTTAAGGCAAATGTGTATGTATCTAAATGTAGTCCCACAGCTCAGGTCCTATCTGCTGCTCACTGGAGCTGAACACAGGAGCGCTTCCAGCGGCCCAGGGGGAGAGGGGAGCAGCCCAACTCAGCCTGCATGGCCCTCACAGGGGAGCAGCCCAACTCAGCCTGCATGGCCCTCACAGGGGAGCTCCAGCACAGAGCCGGATAGCCATGCACTCTTAACCTCCACTCGTATGCACTCCTAACCTCCCCTATCTTCCACTCTTGCGCACTCCTAACCTCCACTCTTATGCACTCCTAACCCCCCCTCACACTCCTATGCACTCCTAACCTCCCCTAACGTCCACTCGTATGCACTCCTAACCTCCACTAACCTCCACTCTTATGCAGTCCTAACCTCCACTAACGTCCAATCTTATGCACTCCTGACCCCCCTCACACTCGTATGCACTCCTAACCTCCACTAACGTCCACTCGTATGCACTCCTAACCTCCACTGTTATGCACTCCTAACCTCCCATAACATCCATTCTTGTGCACTCTTTACCTCCCCTAACCTCTACTCTTATGCACTCCTAACGTCCACTCTTATGCACTCCTAACGTCCCCTATCTTCCACTCGTTTGCACTCCTAACCTCCACTGTTATGCACTCCTAACCTCCCATAACGTCCAATCTTATGCACTCCTAACCTCCCAAAACGTCCAATCTTATGCACTCCTAACCTATCCTAACTTCCATTTTTGTGCACTCTTTACCCCCCTAACTTCCACTCTTATGCACTCCTACCCTCCACTCTTATGCACTCCTAACGACCACTCGTAAGCACTCCTAACCTCCCCTGACTCCCACTTTATGCACTCCTAACCTCGCCTATCGTCCACCCTTATGCACTCCTAACCTCCCCTAACTCAAACTCTATGCACTCCTAACCTCCACTCTTATGCACTCCTAACCTCCCCTATCTTGCACCCTTATGCAGTCCTAACCTCCCCTAACTCAAACTCTATGCACTTCTAACCTTCCCTAACTTCCCTAAGTACACAGACAGCTGCCACAAGCAGCAAAAGTTTCCCATTTCAGTCAGTGTTGATGGAGGGAAGAGCTTTGAAAAGAAGACTGCGAGACTAGATAGACGGACGGACGGACGGACGGACGGACGGATAGATGGATAGACGGACGGACGGATGGACACACTTTATTGACCCCAAAGGAACCAAGGCATGAATAAGCAACAGAGAGGGGGAAGAGAGAGCATGAGAAAAAGAACAAGAGTGAGAGAGAAAGAAAGAGAGAGAGAGAGAGAGAGAGAGAGAGAGAGAGAGAGGAGGTACAGAGAGGACTTGTGAGGTGAAGGAAGCTGCCTTGTCGGTGCATGTAAATCAAAGCCATATTATATCACAAGCCCAGCACATAATTGGAGGCGTAAAATTGCCCATTTAGACATTGTGCCACCTGCAGCCCTGCAGCAGACATACTGCTTCATTTCAGTTATGGCTCTGTGGCGGCAGAACAATAAACGTGTGCTTCACACAGAATCCTTTGTCTGGTACACTAGGCTAAGAAAAGACATACTATTATATACTATATAATAATCCTTTGTCTGGTACACTAGGCTGAGGAAAGACATTATAGTATATACTATATACTATTATAAAGTATACTATATATTAGCATACTATTTTTGTAGTAAAATGATGTGTGTAGTGAATGTGTTACTGAGACTCCCTCTGACTTAAAAGAAACTGACATGCTGGCCTTTGCGCTGTTACTTAATTAGGCAACCAAACTCTGCAGTCTCCACAGCTACAGATGGGGAAGCAGTGTGTGTGTGTGTGTGTGTGTGTGTGTGTGTGTGTGTGTGTGTGTGTGTGTGTATGTGTGTGTCTGTCTGTGTGTATGCGTGCTTCTATGTGTGTGTTTGAGTGTGAGTCTGCATGTGCTTGTGGGGGGAAGGGGGGCGTGTTGGAGTAACGCCTGTATTTTCAATTACGGATCTTCAAAACTACTTTACTGTCTTCATCCCCTGTCCAGCCAAGCTTGAGCACTCCCCAAACTCAGACCTGGTTTGGGTGAGCCACAAGGGGGGACAGAGGTGGTTGGGTAGGGGGGTAGGGGGGTAAGGGGGAGGGGGGTGATCCATCTGCCAGGCCGGCTGTCCTGTGGGACATGAGAATATCCCAGGGAGGGTGG
This sequence comes from Coilia nasus, assembly GCA_027475355.1. Classification (NCBI taxonomy): domain Eukaryota; kingdom Metazoa; phylum Chordata; class Actinopteri; order Clupeiformes; family Engraulidae; genus Coilia; species Coilia nasus. Next base: position 10,904,238 of record CM050206.1, on the reverse strand, counting down.
AGGGGGGAGAGGGAGGGAGAGAGGCTGAATAGATTACACCCATCCGCTAATCAAGGCCTGTAATCTGCGTGCTCCAACACAATGACAGGGGGTCTGCCCGTTGCCTACTCCTGGCCCGCCATAACACACACAGTCATTAGTGGCGGATTCATAACTATCATAAACAATATTGTATTAAAATAGGCGTTATGCAATTTATCACATGACTGAGCAGATTTGCGGGGACATTTTTTTTTTTACACAAATTGAAATGATTCTCCCCCTCCTCCTCGATGTGGCTGGCATGCTGCCATGGAGTTTGTCTGTGATCAGGTGCAAGGGTCCCACAAGTGGTACAGTCTGATTCCCTCTGTGACACACATGCAAACATAATGCACACACAGGCAAGGCATCTGATTTACTCCACCTCTTTTATACATGAAAACACAAACTTTCAAACTGATTTTCAAAATAAAATAAAAAAGATATCTTGCCTATCTGATGTATTTTGAAAAAAAAAAACATACCAGCTGTGTAGCATTTGGGCAGTGTTGAATGAAGTTTACCACTTATTTCACAGTTTTACACCAAGTTGCCCCATGTAACAGGATTTGAAATCCACTCTGAGAGAGACTAGCTCACGAGGTGTGGACATATGCCTGCACTTCATTACCAGGGCCGTACACACTCAGAACATCACACGCAAGCAGGCTTAATCGATTCACAGTCAGTGTTCAAAGTCCCCCTTTTCTCTCTCTCTCACTCTCTGCTCCAGTCGTTTTGGCACACTTTTTCACAGCAGTTCCCCAAAAGGCAGCTGTATAATGCTTGGCCATACATTGCACAGGGGGGACGAAAAGAATGGCTGTTTGTTGAGTGTGTGAAAGACAACCTTGCCAGAGAAAGGGAATCAAGTTGCTTCACGTTTCATGCTCTCTCGTCAGTTCCCCACTCTCTCTCTTTTTTTTGGCAGGGGGGCACTAGAGGTCTGGGTGTGGAGGTGCTGCCCCCCCCCACCCAGGCTGCATTACTGAGGGTAGGCCTACCCATTTGAGTGTGTGTCGCTCCTCCAGGGCAAAAGCAACTTCGGCGCGGCCGTACACACACACACACACCCCTCCAGCTTTCTGTGGTGCCTGCCCATTGGCTGGCTGCCGCTAAGCTGCCTCTCCCCCAGGCGTATTGTTTTGTGGGCCTTGCACAGTCAATATTAAGCTTGGCTAATGTGATATAGAGGCAGCTGCAGCAGCCTACGTTATTACCATGACACAGCGGAGTGAGGAGTATAATATCATTAAAAATAAATCAGGTGGTTTGAAGATTTGGCATGGTAGGGGGGATTTTGTAAGACATTAGGTGGGGGAGTTGCCATAATTTTATTACAAATTCTGGGGAAAGCTCAGAGGGACAATTGAAACCTTTCCACCAGTTCAGGGTAATTCAATTTCTTTTCACCAAAGGCCTCAAAATAGGAAGGGAAAATAGAATGCAGTTTACTTTTCCAATTGGAAACCGCCACCCGTGCAGGCTAATTGTTGGTGACTATACATGCACATGCACAGCTGTTTTAGATTAGCATTGTATTGAAAAGTTAAAATTCAACTGGAATCCAAACATTTCAAGTTTGTCCCCCCAAAAAGAAAATATGCCCTTTAAAAACACGAAGAAAAATCACTAAGCAACCCAAATTTGGACAGGGGTTAGATAGACAGCATACTGTCAGCTAGTTTGCCCAAAATTTGTCTATTGTTGTTTGGTTATTGGGAAAACGTGAGGCGTAGGCGTTAATCCCTTTAAACGGTCCAGAGGCGAGTGACTCCGCTGTCTGCTCGGCAGACCCTCATCTCGCGGTGCACGTGCCCCCCTTATCGAAGTCATCACGATCCAACTGTTTGTAAGGAAACCGGTCAGTTGTGGAAGTAGCCAGACTGCGATTGAAAGCAGGGAAATATGAAAGCACTATATCTACGCTTTAATCAGTTGTTTTGCGTTGGATTTCTACCCGTTCTAACATAAATTCGCATACATTTAATCCATTAAAAACGCCAGAAGTGCCGTTGGTCTCACAGTTGGGGGTCTTGTGTCACTATTGTTCTGACGCTTGAGACACATAGACAGTGATTTCAAGGCCCATTGAGCGCGCGATGGATTGTGCCTAAAATCCATTGAGGGGCGGGGTGCATCGATTATTCGGAGAAAGGCTGCATCACCACCAGCACTAAATCTTCAAATGAATCCCTTTAGTGTTGGGTCTGGTGTTTGGGCAATAAAACTGAACAAGGGCCATTAGAAATTCTAGACCATTCTTGTTTTTGTGAATGTGTTTATGCAGTCTCCCTGCATACAGTCAGCGTAAAGTTCTTTTTTCTTTCACCAATTTGCCTCCATTCGTTTAGTTTATGTGATACAAATAATATACTTTTCACAAAATCCACATAGAGCTCTATCTGTATCTCACTATTTCAAATATGTTTTTCCTTAAAGGTTGTATTTGGAGAGACTGTTCTGGAAGGCTAAAACTAACACAATGGGTAAATGGGAAATAGGAGGGGATAAAAGCAACTGCTGCTTTTAGAAATCAGCCAATTTAAAGTCTGTTTTTGGTATAAATAGTTAGTGGGTTTTTTTTTTTTTTTTTAAGTCAGCAAAAGCCAAAAGCAGAATTATGTTATTTAAACAAGTAACTATTTGAGTCTTAAGCATTGTGGCTTAGACCTAAAACCAGTAAAACCTAGAGCACAGCTCATGCACCTTCATGCATGTATCTATGTGCATGAACATGTAGAATGGCTTGAACAGATTCTTTATATCTGTGCAAACTGTAATGTATACAAAAAGCATCTGTTTTCACAGTGGAAATCCAGACCCTCAAATTCCACCCCCAAACATATCTACTCACTTAAACATATTGTGGTAATTAAGTCATATTTCTACTTTATTTTGTACTGCACACACACAATTTATTCATCAAAGGCTCACTGTAGTTTATAACTTGGTTTATAACTTATAATGTCCAGGGTATTTTAAAGTTTCCGCACTGCATCGAAGGGGACCCGGAAAGTTCTGTGGCTTCAGCATTGGACAGGAACCATGTGGCATCCAAAGCGGTATAGATCCTTTGATATTTACACTACACAGACTGAAACAAATCAGGGGGACAATTTCCTGCTCAGCATAGTTTAATGTGTCAAGTATTAAAAGCTTCAAAATGTTTTAAATGTTTTATCGGACCACATAAACGATTTCTAAATAAGGAGGGGTTCTAAAGCAAGGAGGGGTTGCACTCAAAGCAAGTTCTCCGCAAGGGGGTCCCAAGAAAACCAAATGACTTCCTCTTGTGACTTCTGCTGTGTCTTTCTGGGTCTAGCAACTTGAATGTACTAGCTCTATACTGACATCTAGTGGTCAAACTAAATGATCTCGGTTGCTTTGCTAGGGCCAGTGGCAAAGTAAAGATAGAAAAGTAAAGATGGAAAAGTAATGCCCTCTAGTGGAGGAATATTTTATTCTACCTGATGTACCACTGAGAAAAATTCATGCATTGCTCATAATGATTTAAATTGTGAAAATACTAGTTAACAGTTTGTAGATTGTACATATTTTGCCATCAGCACTAAATTCAAGATTACAAATCATGACAGTACATTGCCAGCCTTAAACACTCCTGTTTGGCAAACTCAATGAAGGGTATGCAGGACTTTAAATAAGATGAAATTGAGCTATTTTAGTTTAGCTTAAAAGTCAGACTCTTGACAATCACCTTTGCACATGGTGTAGTTTCTGGAAGCTGGCTGAAAGACAGCTTCTTCATTGTCTTCTTTGACTCGTCAATAAAATGAAAGACACACTGTACTTTGCCCGACACGGCAGAAATTTCCCTCCAGGTCTGAAAGGCAGATTCCAAGAGAGAAATCAGCACACTGATCATAAAAGCCACTTAGTTTGTAAGAGACAAGCATGTCGGAGAATGCCTTCGAGGTCCCATTCCTACCCTTTTTTGCACACCCATTTATGTTGACATTCCAAGTCTAGTCTCCCCGTAAGCCTTACAGGACAGGAGTATTGTCACTTGCCAAAGGCAAACTCCCCTCTGCTTCACTGACGAATTGTCTGCCCTAATTAGTGTTCAGTGTCAGCTTGTTATCTTGATCAGCGTCAGACAAATGCAACACTGACAGCACACATTCATAGTATTTTCAGTGGCCAGAACTAGACTAGATCATATTATCATTGGTAATGTTGGATGAAGATAGAGGCAGCTCATCGAACACTGAAACTTGACACAATATACACAGCAAAAATTGGACTGTTGAAAGTTTCAGGGTCAAACATTTGGGAGTTGATTTTAAGTCTCGAAGTGTAAATTTAACATTTTGGGATTTAAATTATTTCCAGAGTTGGGGTTATTTGAAATTTTAAAGTATTAATTTAACTCTGGAGAACTATATAAACCCTCAAAAGTGCTAAAATCAATTCTGTGGGAGTCAATTCAACACTGGATTTTTTGCTATGCACAGTTAGTGTCAAAGTCCATGTTTGCAAAATCTAAAAGACATGTATACCTAATGCACTGTGTTATTAATCTCATATTAAAGGAGACTTGTTTGGACTTTCATCATGGCGGCGACGAGAAACAACTGCAAACTACTGCATGTAAGAACAGTTTTTTAAAAATAAACGTTATGTGCATTTACAATATTCTCAGTGCTTTGTTTTGAATGCCAGAGCCTTTGTTGTACTACCGATGGAGAGTGGTGTTTCTTCAAGCTGTTTTAATGGTTTAAAAATAGCGTAGTCGTCATGCTTCGTCTAAGGGCACCTACCACTTCCATTGTTAGCCTTCTGGGACAAACGATAAAAAATAGTTAAACTCTGAATGCAACAGGCTAAATTAATTTTGCTCCTCAGTACACATACCAACTCGATATGGCGTTTTAACATGCCAATTTTCATTTTACACCCAAGTTCTCCTTTAGTCTAGTCTCTTCCTGTTTGTAGGGCAAATACAAATAATGATTCAGAACAGGAGAATGCAGGAGATACAAAATGACATTCATGATTGTACCTCATGGTAGGTGTAAATGTGTAACAAACAGTTGTTTCATTAAGATGGTCCAATGTCAAATGCTCTTTTTCACATTAAGAATGACTCAGAATGGGTCATAAAATGTAATACATACAGTTTGCTGTATGTAGGATGGGAATGCTGATTAAAGACCCAGGAAAGTAAAAAACTGCATATGATTTGGTATGTGAAATATAACAAAAAACTGTCTGAAAAGATGCAAAAAAGTGGTATTGCAGTAGCCTGGTAAACCAGCCCCTCACACTTCATTTCATTTTGTACAGAGGGTCTGGCGTTGCTGCCCTTGACATTCATGTATGTGGACCAAGTGAATCCAAGCCAATTAGCGAACAGAGGGAGTGTCCGTGAGGGTTGGTGTTGACTTTGTGTGCTACATTTGAATTGCAGTGCATAGGTAGGCTAATTGCATACGTGACGACAAGATGTTAAAGGCAGAGCCACTTGCAGCAGCGCTCACACCTCCAGGAAGAAATGCCAGACCCTCTGTACAAAATGAAATGAAGTACGAGGGGCTGGTTTACCAGGCTAGTATGGCCGGGGCGGTACCTCAGTGTTCTGTGGGGCCTATACATGCCACCAGTGTGCCAGCACAGAAACTACCAGCTTATATATTCACCACTTTGAAACCTAATTACCTGGTCTCCGGAGGGATTGACCAGGTATTGCAATAACCCTATCTGTGTGTGTGTGTGTGTCTGTCAGTCCGCCCATATGGGGGACCAGGTTGCAAGACACACTGATCTCTGATTGTGCTTGTTATTTTACCTTGTAGTAATGTTCACAGCTTACAATTGAGTAGGTGATTGGTAATTGTAGTCTTTTTGGTATGAAGCTCTTATTTTGTCAGTGCTTTCTTATCTCCATCAAAGAGAATCCTGTTTGTCTTTATTCAAGTGTGGCATCAAAATCAGAACAGGAAGAAGAGGGTACCAAATATCCAGGGAACTGTGATGCAAGAACATCTAATACACCAGAAATTAAAATAGAAACAGCTAATAATAGCCCTTTGGAAAGAGAAATTCAAACATTCTGACACATATACCCTCTCTCTCTCTCTCTCTCTCTCTCTCTCTCTCTCTCTCTCTCTCACACACACACACACACACACACACACACACACACACACACACACACACACACACACACACGCATGCAAGCACAGATATAAAGATGTCTCATAGGAGGTGAGCTTGTGTGCACACACATACACACCAACTCCCACGCCTGCACACGATTCTGACCCACATACGAATACGACGGGGAGCTCATATAGCAGGATGGGGCTTTAGAACTGTAGCCTTCACCTACACATTTTACACACATACATACATGCAGTTTCCATCTCTCACTTACTCATACCCTCATCCTCAGCCTCACCCCCTTCCTCCTACCTGGTCTCTCTCTCTTTCTCTCTCCCTCTACCCCCCTCTCTCTCTGTATCTTTGGCACTCAGCAGAGTCACAGATCTGACACAGATTCCCACAGCTCTCTGCATATTCCTCACAGCAACCCAAGCAGTCAGCGACAGGAAGAAAAAGAGCAGGGAAGACCCAGAGAAGACAGACGGACAAGGGGATAACATTTGGTCGACTGGGGGTAATGCCACCCAAAAGGGAACCATCCATTAAGAAGTCGCCATCCGGGGGAACCCTGCCCAGGCTGGGGCCCCCGTTCCCCTCTCTCCCGCAGGCACCTGCTCCACCAAGGCCGGCACCGGAGATGAAGCCGCGCATGCTGCGTCCTTCAGACGCTCCGTTTGACCCCAGCACTTTGGAGGTGAGAGACGGAGACAGCATGTATGCCAAATGAAAACATAAGGTCTGATGTGGGGACGTGGATCTAAAATGCTACAGAGAGATGGCAGAGTGGACCTGTCTGTTTGGCTGGGTAGCTACGTTTGATACCCACACACTGTCTAAAATTAGAGCTATGCAAGACAGCCAGAGAAGACAGCCAATCTATACTGGTTTGTGAAATATGCTTTGAGATCTAATTGAAATTGTAATGGTATCTTTTACCACTGTATTATTACGTATGTATTTAAATGGTCAGTTTACCAGTATTGTGTCTGATAATTAGCATATTTGAGTAAAACGCTATATGTCTCCTTCTGAAGAATGTAATTTATGCCACTGCAATTGAATCATTAGAATAAGATCATGACTATTAATATGTGATGCAATGTATGCCCACCCCCTGTTACAACTCTTGTGGCAGTTTGTATTGCTGTAATAAGTAGCCTATTTGAATGTAATAGCTGGTGTGCTGTTGTTGATTTTCATATGGTAGCCAAAATAATTTTGTGTGTAAAAAAGCAGGAAACTATAGACAATGCTACTGTCTCAAAATACCACAACTTCTGTGTTTTCACCCATATACTTACTAGCATGTCCAGCCATCTCACCCTTTTTTGGTTTTGTTTGTAAGCTACATTTGTAACATTGTAAATTCATTTTGATCACAGAACCTCACAACACAATTTGCTTGCTTCAAACCATCAGCACTCGCAAAAGCAGCTATGTTTACATGTTATATAGCATAGGCTATCATAATAGCCGAGGTTATGATAACATCACACACCATATGAGGAATTGTCAAGTCTTCTACGTCTTTAAGACTCGTGTTACAGTTACCGGCCAATGCTTTACTGGGCATGCTCAAACGCGTTTCTGTGTTCTCTTTACTGGCCCACTTACTTCCTATTTCTCACATTCCTGTCTCTGCCCTTGGTCTGAGAAAAGACTTTCCTCGCCCAGCCGCAGACATGGTAGGCTCGATGAAATTTTCCTCTGATTATGTCAATGGATTTCGGTATTTTTTTTAAACATGCTAGCAACATGATAGCTGATCAAATATGTCTTGCATCGTTTTGGCTCGTGAATGGTTAGCTATTGTTACCTTGTGGCGGTTTAGTGTGATATTGTCGAAGAACTAGTAGCAAGCTAGCTCTTCTGTTACTGACGTTTCGCTGGGGTAATGTTTAAACTGGCCACACCCAAAGAAAAAAGCCTTTCAAAATGTCTTCATTTTAATGGTATCGTCAGTTTCAATGCTATTACCAAGTAGAAGCCAAGTATTTGGAAAAGTACCGTTGCATGGCTTCAAAGGGTGCTACTAAATTCAGCGTTTTGTGAACGTTGCATCCGCTAACAACTGGCTAGTCAGCGTTAGTTAGGCAGGCTACGTTTAGCCAACATACCGTCAGTTGGTCAGGCAATTGGCATAATTTGGTTGATGCCTTGAATTTTGTGTATTTGTCATCTGAAATATCCGGTGTTCTGGAGGGGGCGAACTGCCTTCTGGTTTTCGTTTACCTGGATGCCTTTTAGCTAGTCAAATGCTAACGTAGCTCCTGAATAATGAACTAAAGGCATTGTCAGTTTAACGTTAACGCCATTGCGTTATAAGAAAAAATCGACTTGTTCGTTGAGCTGAATTTCAGTGACACATTCCATCATTCATACGTCGCATCATACTCACTCACAACCTTTTCTTTAAACAGTCGGACTTCTCAGAAGATCAGATTATGGGTGAGTGAAATGCTGTCACAATTGCATGTCAGTGCTTCATCCGTCTGCCTTTTGTGCTTTGATATTTTCTTTTCCCACCTATCGACATTCCATCTGATCCCCATTCCTTTACTTTGTGGTTTGACTCTGAACTCCCTTTTCCTCTTTGCTGTTGTATTCCTTCTGCTTAAACTTGTCCCTTACAGATTGAGTTTAACCTGGATCAAATCCACGGTGAGTTTACGAAGAAAGGCTGTAAATTTAGGCACATCTCTAAAACAAACCCGTGCCAAACCATTCGAAGTCTGCAGTGTTTCGTCTTGTGTGTGTTGACGCATGTATTGGAGGGGAAAACAGCACATTGGGTTATGATTTATAGTGTGGACTGTATGACTGTTTAGTCATTAACGCTAACATTAAACTCATTTTTTGTGACCGAGCACTTTGAAAGCATCTTTTCACTGCAGTCAGATAGCTGCATAACTTGTGAATTTAGCCTGTGTACTGTTAACACATATTATGCCAAAATGGTGGTATTACGAGAAATGGATTTAGGGAAATATTCCTAAGGCATTGTAAATGGTACACATTCAATTCCTACTGTACTGATGCCAGTTTGTGTTCATGTGGGCGTGTGTAGTTTGTTTTGGAATGTGATTAGCAACAGCTAATGAAAAGCGGTATAGGAAGCGGCAGTAGTAAGCAAAGCTAATCCTGGCGTCTTTCTCAAACCTTTTTTATACTCTTAACGTTAATATCACCGCATTGTGTTACTGCTGAAGCAACAACTGTATATTGTATCGTTTCACACACGTCGGTAACTTCAATGAGTCATTATCGGTGACTCTTGCCTTTTTAGGGCTTTGGCGCTGGAGTTGACGAGTCCCATCCGCTGTTTAGTGTAGGCCTAGCGTGCTTGACATAATAACGTCTCACCCCTCCCGCGATTCTCCACTGCCTTATATGGTGAAAGAGCTCAAGTCTGAGGAAGGCATGGAACTAGCACATTCCAGCCAACAGGAAGAGGAAAACATCACCGCCTGGACTTTAGGGAGTACCGTTTAGAGCCCCCTGAATTAGATACTGGAGGTTTATTTTCTAGTTTTATTCCACTTCGCTTTTTTGTAATTTCCTGTTTTGCAATTTGGCCACAGCATGAACCAAGGCCAAATGGGCTAGTCTACGTAGGAGTTATATAATTGGTTGCAAAACTATTTCAGTAGTGTCACTTGCACTTTGTTGTTTTTTTTAAATGTTTAATTCTAATGCATATCGCTTTGTTAAATGCCTTGTCCTGTAAAAGTGATGCAAGTCTAGCATGTCAGATACTTACTGGATCTGCTTGCTTTGACTTTGCTATTTAAGGCATGACATCAGGGTGGTGTGGCTTCCCCTCTAATGAGTTGGCACTCATCTGTAGTGTTTTTTATGTCTCCTAACTGATCCAAGCATGAATGGGCCTGTTGTGAATTGGCTGGAGGGTTGGCTTCTGGCTCTTGGTCACGCTGTGGGACTCTTTGCAATCACCTGTCCCATGATTGGATTTCAGCCGCCAGACCTGGCAATGTAGGCTTGTCGGGGAGTATAGATAAGATAGCATGGCAGGCTCCTCCCACTAAGAGTATCAGGAGGTCAGTGAAGGCAGCCATTGGCATTAATATTGATGTCTACTTTGTCTTGGTGTCCCAGCTCATTTTCTTCTCAAGCTGTTAAGTCCTATATTTAGAGTCCTAGGAGTTGAGTGTTGACCAGGTCAGGTTGGTGTCATCTTTCCAGTGTCAGGTCCACGTTGTAATCATCCACATGCATGTCAATAGTATTTCAGACATACTTGATTTTAATTAACCCCCCCCCCCCCCCCCCCCCCCCCCCACCCCCAAGTCCACATGGCCTCTGTTCTGCTCTTGTTCTCATCTGCTTCCTCCCTGATCCTCTCATCTCTGAAACCACGTCTCGTCTCCCCTCCTCCTCCTCTTCCTCTGCTGAGTATATTTCATACATTGTTGTGTCATTATAAGCACCCTCACTGGCTGCGTTTTCTCTCGCCGTCTTCAGAGTTCAAAGAGGCTTTCCTCCTGTTCGACCGCACGGGCGATGGCAAAATCAGCTACAGCCAGTGTGGGGACGTCATGCGCGCTCTCGGCCAGAACCCCGTCAACGCTGAGGTTCTGAAGGTGCTGGGCAACCCCAAAGCTGAGGGTGAGTAGCCTCAGCAGTCCTGCAGGTTCAGAGGTCAAAGGTCACCTTGGAGGCGCCTGTACTTGTTAAGCCAACGCACTTCTTTTCAAGTGGATTGGTTAAAACGATGATGGTCAACCTGGATTCAGAAGCTGTAGTATAATACCACGTTTTCCAAATCACCTGGTTGTACCTGTGTGCTTTATACAGGGCATTACAGTAATGATCTCTTAAACCTGGCTAAAGAGTTCTTTTACTTGTAATCAGCTCAATTAGTTAATGGGTGGAACAAATACGTGGGACTGGGTTGTAGCTTCTGATATCAAGTTTCCTGTTACTGGTTTAAACCAGTTTTGTAATGGAGGCCAGACCCTTGTGTTACCTGCTGTCTTATGAAAAGTTGCTAATGAAGCTCTTCGACCTTCCCTCTTCAGAGATGAACCATAAGATGCTGGACTTCGAGCAGTTCCTGCCCATGCTGCAGGCCATCGCCAAGAACAAGGACCAGGGCTCGTTCGAGGACTTTGTGGAGGGCCTGCGCGTCTTTGACAAGGAGGGCAACGGCACCGTGATGGGCGCTGAGCTCCGCCACGTCCTCACCACGCTGGGTAAGGCACGCCGCGCTCGGGGGAGGGGTATTTTTAACTCGCTCTGCAAATCAGGTCAGCCAGTGTGGCAGAGTGCCTGCAGGTAGAGGGCTGCAAATGAGTCCATTACTGTGTTAAACTACCCTCTTTGAAGCCTGCTAAATTGTTATCTGCATTTCTGTCGTGTACATGGTAAGCTATTTAAACTGAAACTAAATTGTTAGCAGTGATGGGTAACCTGGATTTGGAAGCTAAAATCTAGTACCATACATTCCAAACCCCCCTGGTTCTACCTGTTCATTTCATATGGGTTATTTCAATAATTAACATTCCTATCTGGCTAAAGAGTTGTGCTAATCCGAATCAGCTGATTAATGAATGGCTGATGGCAAAACAAATTTATGCCACTGTGACTCTAGCTTCTGAAACCTGGTTGCCCTTCACTGATTGTAAGTCTGTTGCCAATAACTAGTAAAATAATGAGCTTTGGACTGTTTCCTATTTTGTGAAAGTGAAAAGTGAAAGTCAATCCCATTAGTCATTGTGATCACACGGCACAGCACACAGTGCACCCAACGAAATTCAACCTCTGCATTTAACCCATCGTGCACGTGAGCAGGGAGCAGCCATGACAACGGCGCCCAGGGAGCAGTGTGCCGGGACGGTACCATGCTCAGGGTACCTCAGTGCCACTACTGCCAGTTGGTAGATTCGAACCTGAGATCCTGCGGTCACAAGTTCATTACCTTAACCGTCAGGCCACCACTGCCCCAGTGTTGTTTCGACTTAAATTATGTGGTGGTTTAATGTGGTGCTCTTAACTGTTGCATGGAACTTAGAAATATGACCTACTGCTTCTCTCTCTCTTGTCTCTTTCTCTTCTCTCTCTCTCTCTCTCTCTTCTCTCTCTCTCTCTCTCTCTCTCTCTCTCTCTCTCTCTCTCTCTCTCTCTCTCTCTCTCTCTCTCTCTCTCTCTCCAGGGGAGAAGATGACCGAGGAGGAGGTAGAGACACTGTTAGCAGGACACGAGGATGCTAACGGCTGCATCAACTATGAAGGTGAGTTTAGCAGGAGTAACGCGTGCTGCTCTGAAAAGGGTTATGCTGCATCATTCTGTGAAGAAAGCAGTAACTGTCTAACCAATTGTTTGCCTGCCACTCATGTGTTTGTTTGTTTGTTTATCATGCAATGTGAACAGCATGTGCTCAGAATAACAGTGGCAGTACAGAACGTCAAGGTTCTGGAACGGAGTTGCTTTCAAGTGTAACACCCCATGTGGAGATGTTGTCTAAAAAGTATGCTTGTAACTAGAAAGGATTCAAACACTTAAAGGCACACTGTGCAAGATCTTGCTCTGCTTTCAGCATTCTCTGGTGCAGAGAAAATAGCTTTCCCTTTGTGAATTGGGCACCCAGCACCATTCGAAAGAACCCTCTTAACTTACAAATTAGGGCCTTTTATGGGCCTATGTCATGTTGCTTGGTTTACCTTTAAGTGCTTGATAAGAGTTTATCGGACGTACATGTAAATTGTGAATGCTAATGAGGATATCGCAACCAAGCGAATGGCAGCAGGTCATTGTCCCGTTGCGATCACCAGGCTGCCTTACCTTCCTAGTAACAGGGGCTTTTTGAACTTAATGGTGGTTAAGTGCTTAGCGATAAGCCTACCAAAACTGTACGTAGTGTAAAAGAAACCCAAATGCCTGGGGTGAAGAGGGGCTAATGACAGCTGTCTGATGTCTTCTGTGACCTGTTCTCCCTCCACAGCGTTCGTTCGCCACATCATGTCTGGCTGAGTGCCGGGTACGGGCTCACCTCCCTCCCCTCCCTCCATCCCTCCGTTCCTCTCTCCCTCTCTCCCCTTCCCCTCTCCTCCACCCACCAGCAGCAGAACCCACCCCACCCCACCCCCACCAGCAGAGCCTACAGCGGGGGAGAGCGGGCCTCTACCTCCACACCACACCACACCTGCACCGGCCCAGGGCCAACCCCTCGCCAGCCGGCAGCCCTCACCCCTGTAGCTAAAAACCTGCAACACAAGCAGTAGTTAAAGCAACACTAAAGCACTTTTCCTCTTCGGTCGCCTTCAGTTGTCTTTGTGTCTCATTCTGACTACAGATCGGCGACCACCTTTGGCAAACTTGCATAGTGCGGTTATAGCCCGTGGAGGGCCGCAAAGCAAATTCAGAAGTGCAGTTCACCTCTGTTGATGAACCACTGAAATGATTTTGGAAACATTATTTTAAGGTTGAAAAAAAAACGTAGTGTTGCTTTAACTTCAGATGGTGGTCGTCTGTGGAGATGGCCCCCTTTTGTAATCCAATCTGACAGATAGTGTGTGGAGGGGACTGAGCCTCTCCCAGGGGTGACGGTGGGCCGGCAGCCGCGGTAGGACAGAGTGTTAGTGGCTCGTAGTTTTGTGGAGCGTGGAGGTTTCGACTCATGTTTTTGATCTTAGTCTTTCCTTCCCATTCTCCCATATCCCTCTCTCTCTCCCTCCCTCCCTCCCTCTCTATCCATATTTGACTCTTCCTCCTCCTCTTCCGTCCTCTGCAGCCCTGTCCTCTGGCCGTGGCTGTGGCATGCCCTCTGCATGTGTCGGGCAACCCCTCTGCCTCCACTGGCTGGGCTCAGGGGCATCACAGGTCTAGAGTGCTGAAGGAGGGGGAGGGTGCAGGGGGGTGGCGGCGGGCAGCCTGTGGGAGCAGAGAGCCTGGAGGTGATGAAACTGGCACAGGGGAGTGAATGGTGAACTGGGCTACAGGTTCAGCCAGCAATGATTGTTACGCATGTTTAGGCCACTTCCGAAACATGCTGTTGACTTGGGGCATAGCGAACACCCTCAGCAGCCTTTCATCCTGAATTGAAAGCTTTTGATCCTGACCATGGGCATAGACTGTTCATCTGTTCTTCAAATTGGTCCCCATATCATGAGACCAATGTTTCATTGACCCATGTATTTTTGTGGCCATGGGTTGAACCGCCATCAGACCTCTGCTCTCTAAACATGGTGTAGTCAGTTACCCTCCTCACCCCTACCCCTCACTAACTAACCGGTTGCAGTGAGCTGCTCTTCTGCTGCCGTTGGCCTCTCTTTCTCCTGATGGACGCTGATTGATAGCTGGGCCCCCCTCAAGATCTGTCTGTACTTCATGCTCTTTTTCTAGCAGCCCCCTCCCTCTTCATTCAGCCCCCCATCCCCCCCAACCGTCTCTCGGCCTAGCCTCATCTCTTCCTCTCGTAGAGGACAAACCTGGAGGAGCTTCTCTAACCAACTCTTAAATCCTAGAGCTGGTCTACTTGCCCCCTCCCCCTCCTGAGCTCTCTGGCTGAAGTAGGAGCTAGATGATCTCTCACTCCATCTTCTCCTGTGGCTGTTTTTAAGTTTCTCTCCTGTGTGTGACTGTGGACATACTATGGATGGATGTCTGTGTGCATGTGTGAAGAGTGGTGGTGTGCAAAAAAAAAAGAAAAAGAAAAAACATGGGGACCCAGCCCCCTGCTACAGCATCCCACATAGGACAAAATAGGTCAGGTGCGTAAGCAAAGGGGAAATTGCACACAAAGCAGATGGTGTCAAGCTGTAATTAATTATATTCTTGTGTTTTTGGGTGTTGTTAAATTCACAGAATTAACAGCTTTTATAAAAAATCAGCTTTTAAAATAAATCAGATGATTACAGTTTAGTACAATTATGGTAAGGAATTTCCTATCTCCAGGGTCGGTACCACCAGACCAAAAATAGTTCACAGAGTTTACAGAGTACAGAGAGTTTACAGACTTGGTAAACAGCGAGTCCCGCAGATCTATTGCTGGAGGGGGCCCTATGGTTCCACTCCAGCAATTTGTCTCAGGCACCATAAAGGGAGATGTGACAGGCACTGTGCTGACAGAGAGTTCATGCTGTAGTCGGGGCCAGCGTCCCCTCTACTGTCAGCGACTGGACTGACTTTGTTCTCTCTCTCTCTCTCTTTTCCACAGAGCTCGTCAGGATGGTCATGAACGGTTGAAGATGCAGAACGATGACATTTTGTGCTTCTGTTATTATTATTATTATTTCACCCCCCTCCCCCTTTTTTTAAATAATTGAGTTGTTTTCTCCTGACACATTTCTGTTACATGGGCACCATTTGTTTTGTTCATTCCTTGAAGCCAATGCATTCCATTCCAGCTTCACACACTCACTCTCCCTCACGCCCCCCACCCCCCTCTCCCTGTATTGGTCCTCATTTGGGTTTTATTTTCAGAAGTGCCTTTATCCCCCCCCCCCCCCCCCCCCCCCCCCCATCAGTCACCTCTGCTGTTATTGTCTCGTCACCTGGCGCTCTGGAACCAGCCCTGCATGAGGGAACCGTATCGTGTGCGTGCGGACAGAAACCTGCAATAATAGCCTCCATAGACGCAGCACAGCCCCCCCCCCCGCTCCTGTAAAACTCCACTGTTCCTGCAATGCTTACCCACTGGCATGATTGTGTCTGAGAGTGTGTGTGTGTGTGTGTGTGTGTGTGTGTGTGTGTGTGTGTGTGCACGTGTGTTTGTGTTTGTAAGGGGGTGTTTGAGTGGTGGAGCGATAGTGCCCCAGTAGACTGGCCAAGTATGGTCTAAACCGGCTACTGTCTAGCTCTCTCGCCGACAGTCCTCATCGCCAGTGCTATGCAGAGGATCAACTGTCCTAGGCAACCAATCATGAATTTGAAGTGAAGTCGAATTGATCTCACAAAGGTTTTCTGTTCTTAAACTACATTTTAAGATTCCATGTTTGAATAAAAACAAACCTTTAACTGACTTGAGTCATGTGCGTCTTGTTGAAACCACTTCAACACTTAATACTTGAATCTTTGGTGTCAAGTTAAGGAGTGCTGTTACTGTAATGTAGCTAATGTATCTTGTTTTACCGTGTACTCAAACATTTAATGACTGGAAAATTAAATTACTTTAATATTTTAGTATCTATCCCCATGGTGTAGATGTATCGTTTTAAATTTGCACTAATAGTAGAACATAAGATTGTTACATTGATTAAACTGCATACCCAAATGCACTCATTCATAGAGGAAAATGTAATCTGTCAATCATCATTACTTGAATTAGTGAGTCAGAAATAAGCACAATTTAAATGGTCATTAGGATCTATTTAGGCAAACCTAACATGGTTCTAATTTTAATCATTTGTAATTTCTCTACCATTGAGCGGTTCATTAAGAGCGCTTTCTAGTCTCTTACCTAATTGCGGAGCCGTTAATGTTACAGCCAGCATTAAGCAGGATTCAATATCCTTACCACTCGGTTTAAGCAATATTAGCCACCATTTAATCAGCCTACATTATTTTTCTAAGCTCTGGGTGGCGCTGTTGAGTCAGTAATCATGACCGTGTGAGTTGATGTTTCACAGCTAGTGTAATCACTGGCCCGTACATTGATCTGACGTCACATTAACAGGGTCAATAATTTGCGAAAAAGTCAGTTTCCTTTGTAAATAGTCGACTCTAAAGTCCTGTTTCATTTAAAGCGGAGAACTACCATTTAATCATGTTCGGTGGATATGGTTTACAAGTTGCATTTTGTTAAAATATATTTAAAACCTATTCTTATTTTCTAATAAGCCAGGAAAGTATGCTGTCCCCGAGGAATAAAACATTTTTAAATCACCCTCACCGACGATAAAAAAGTGAATGTTTTTTTTTGGTCCAACATTCAAACTCATGATGCTTTAACTGTATAGGCTACATACAACCTTGCATTAATCCCAAAATGTAGACTGCATTGTCATGAACATGAGGTATAAAAGCTGGCGGTGTGCTTGTATGTCTGTGTGCGGTTAAGACCTCCGCTACAATTGCGCATCTTGTGATTGTGTGGCCAGATCAGCCCTTCAACAGCTCACTGACCTTTCCCTTCCTCTGCCTCCCTCAACCAGTCAAAACTATTCCCCCTCATTAGCTGTGTCTGCTGTGTGTGTGTGATAGAGAGAGAGAGAGAGAGAGAGAGAGAGAGAGAGAAGGAGAGGAATGGAGACGCAGGTATCATAGCCCAGTGCTGAATAGGTTTTCTACTAATTACTGTTTTTTTCCTGTGTGGTTGTTTGTGTTTGTGTTTGTGTGTGTGTGTGTGTGTGTGTGTGTGTGTGTGTGTGTGTGTGTGTGTGTGTGTGTGTGTGTGTGTGTGTGTGTGTGTGTGTGTGTGTGTGTGTGTGTGTGTGTGTGTGTGCGCGCGCGAGAGAGAGTATTTTGTACACATGCTGGGTCTGGGCAGCCATGCACTTGTGTGAATGTGTTGGAGGTAAGTGAAGTCTATTGATTATTTTAATCCGCCTATTTGTGAGTCTGTGATCCTCGTGGCTCTGCATTCGACAGGGGAATCACTAATGGGTCTCAACGCAGCCTGCCTCAGACCTCTCCCCATCCAATTAACTTTCAACTGGAATCTGCCAGGAGAGAGAGAGAGAGAGACTGAGGGAGAGCGAGAGAGCAACCGGACAACAGGCATGCTGAGTTCTCGCGCTAACCCCCACCGGTAACAGATTCGCCAAAGCCGTTAAGTCTAGAATGTCATTAACTCTCGCTTTTAATTAAAGATTTTTTCCTCTCCCTCTTAGTACGGACACAGGTACTATCCAAGTGCCATTTCAGATACTCATACAAGAGGAAATTCTCACCGCCTTCCGTCCCTCCCCCTGAATTAAAATGGGAACTACATAGGAACCAAGTTGTGTTAAATTACCTGATAAGGAATCGTTCATACTTTACAGCTCAGTCACCACCCCCACCCACACACACACAAAAAGAGACGTGGAACTTCGTTATAGCATAAAGGCCCACACATTCACTGACTCCTTTAACTCTCCTGCTTTTTCCCTTGCTTTTGTTGAGAGACAAATGTTGGTAGACATTCTTAAACTCCTCTCATGTCTGCTGTAGCAGTGGTGGTGGTGATGGCGGTGAGTTAAATTCAGCAGCTGTGTGTATTCTGCTCCTATTGTGTGCGTTGAATAATGCAGAGGTTCAGGTCACTGTGCTCATTCTCCAGTCAACAAGAGGCAGGAGTCGGGGACATTTGAACGGCATTTATTACTAAGTAATATGAAGGCAAAGGGGATGTGGAGAAATGTGTAAATTTCATTTGAGAAGGATATGCTTTTGCATTTGGCTGTATTTGCACATGGTTCTAATGAGATGGGGATAAACATTCTTGACCGATAATACGTCACAAGTGTCAAGCTTATTTTTATGCTGGACCAACTCTCCCACTTTGCCTTAAAGAACATGATTAAAGGATCTTCAGGCACATACACTCACTTACACACATATGGGGATGGGGACAATACACTGTTCATATATTCAGATTGAAAAACAAATGAGAAAGACTCTTCACTGTCACACTCAGACATTTATGAAGACTTATTCAGGTATTAGTGCAGTGAACATCCTAGAGGTCATGCTTGGTTTCCCAGAAAGAGGATTATCAAAATGGAATGTCATTACAGAGAGCACAGCAGTTTTTTTCTTGTTGTTGTTCCCTCTTCAGGAAATCTATAAAATAATCGAAGTACTTCATGACTGAGCTCACATTTAGAGTTGCTGTATTGAAATCTACTGATGATGTGTCACATTCTGAATACAGGTCATCGTATGAGGCTGGAGGATATGTAATCGGATAATGATCATGGCAATTACGCATTGCACAAGTACATGAAATATCTGGGGTAACATTTAGAATGGACTCCAATCACCAAGCCAGTCGTCTTAATTAAAATGACATTTAAAAAAATTAATGATTCCATTTCTTTTGGACACACTAACTGCATAGTCTCAGTGTTATGTGAGACTAACAGGGATAGTGACCCCACACAAAACCCCTTAATGTCAGTGCACACAAATTGTCCTTTAAATGTAGTCAA
>CM050206.1:10867500-10880000 GCA_027475355.1 Coilia nasus | reverse complement strand
TTCTGGTATCAAGGCTTTTTGGGTTTGGATCGCTTCGATAAAGTAGTTTTGCATGACTGTTTGCATTATGCATTTAATACAGCAGATTTGTATGCATTACGTGGTTTATATGTATTTTCCACATCTGAATGGCGAAGTGTGTTTTCAAATACACAGCCATGTGCTTCCATAAATATTTAAAGTCCCATTTCTCTCCAAAACACTGGGAGCCATTCCAGGGAATAGCTCAAATACTGCTCCTCCACTGTGAAAAGTCCCCCCGCAACAGTGTGTGGCAATTATGTCCACAACCTACTGGGGTAGAACCGACACTTCATTGCAACCACATCCATTCCACCTTACGCTTGTAACAGAGGATAGGGTGGTGTTCGCGTGTGGGTTTTTTTTTTTGTCTTATTTTTTAATTTTGTTTCTTTTTTCAGCTTTTTCTTCTTCTTCTTCTTCTTCTTCTTCCTCCTCTTCCTCTACCCTGGAAATGAAATGCAGGTCACGCAGTTTCTATCTGTTCGGATGCGTGTCACTGAGCAGCGCTTGGCCGTGTCCCTGTCCAGTCTAAAGCGGATTGATTAACATGGCGTGGGGCAGCTGCTCTCTGGGGACGTCTCAGCTACGGCTGTAGCCCTGCGGAGAAAAAAACTACCCACACCCCCCCCCCCCCCCCCACTCCCACCCCCATCCCCACCCCCCCCACCCCAAAACCTCAAACCACCAACCCCCACCCCCATACCCCCCCGCCACCCACCCCCTTCCATCTCACCTCCCAGTCACCAGCCATAATCTAATAGCGCCACTCTATTACGGGCATGATACAGTCTGCTCCTCCTGCAATTTGCTGGTCAATATTCTCCGGCACGGGCCGGTAAATGTTACTCTCGTAATCTGCTTATGGCCCGCCGCCAAGGTGAGCGTGGTGGACCGGGGCAACCTCCAGCTCAGCAAGAAAAATCACAACATAACGACTTCTTAATTCATTTACGTTTTTTTGTTACACGGGCTATTAAAGGATTTTTTACACGTGTCCACACCCCTCCTCTGACGGCATGACTGGAAAATGGAGAGTTTGACTTTGACTGATTGCTCGCAGGGCATCGACAGAGGTGGTCAATATGACGTATGCATCATCTGCGCGTTTGACAGTGATGGTCCAGCCTGTCTTCCCCATTGACTCCATGCGTGTGTCACTATGCTCATTATTCCTGCTAACCGGGTGAGAGGCCACTCGTTCCCCCAAGGCATTCTCCCAGGCTCAATACCACTGACGCTTGTGTTGCCTCCAATTAGCAGCCAACATTTAAGTCCCATTTCCAAGCGTGCATTGATTTTAGGTCTGACTTTTTTTCTTTCTTTGGGTAGGTTGGTGGCTACCAAGTACAGAGTAGTTGGTCTTCCGTATGGTTTAGCCTGGTGCCCTCGCTTTCTCTCTCTCTCTTCTCTCTCTCTCTCTTCTCTCTCTCTCTTCTCTCTCTCTGTTCTTTTCATCTCTCTGGTTTTTTTTTTCTCTTTCTTGGAAAATGGCTATGGGAAGATTCTCCCCCCCCCCCCCTCCAATTGCTGGATGATTCTTTTTCTTGAGCATTTATCAAATCTAAGTGAAACGAAAGCCGGGCCCTGACGGGGCGGGGGGTGTGTAGGGTGTGTGTGTGTGTGGGGTGTGTGGGGTGTGTGTGTGGGAGGGGGGGGGTGCAGCAGGGGGACGTTGCGGGATTACTGTCGAGCGCAATGGAGATTGATATTGACACGGGGAGGCGTTGCTTGTGAAACGGCACTCTGACTTGATCTCGGCGCTGGCTGTGAGCAAGGACCCTCGGGCCTGCCGCGGGCTCCCTCTGCCAGGGCTTTTCATTACAGGGGCACCATTAAACCAGGGAGAAAGAGAAAGAAAGAGAGAGAGAGAGAAAATGAGGGAGAGAGATAGATAGATAGAAGAGAGGAAGAGAAGAAAGAGAGAGCAGGGAGAGGAGAAAGAGGGGAACGAGGGATGGTGGGATACTAGTGGCAGCGATGGGGAGGGGGGGAACGTGAGGGGGGAGCAGCTGGTGTGTTTTTTACACAGGCAGAGATGTGTGGCGAAAGACAGACAGGGGTAAGGGAAATGCGAAGGGGGGTGGGGGTTGGAGCGAGGGGGGGGGGGGGGGTGGATCACAGAAGAAGGGAAAGACACTAGAGGAGGGGGGGTGCTGGGTTGGGATAACAGACTGATCAAGCGAGGCTATTTGGTGAGAGCGAGGGAGATGTGAGGGTATATGAAGTCTTGTTTTTATCAGAGGGGTCGTGTTCAGCTGGCAATAAAAGTGACAGAATTCATTCTGGGTGATATACAGGCCTCTTAGAGTGGAGACAATGGAAAAGTAGCTCTTAAACTTACCTAAGGGACCCACTACATGATAGGACTGGGACCAGAGGGAGAAGTCAGAAGTGCAGGAGACTGAGAATTTAACACTCCTCAACTGCAAAGAAATATTACAGCAAGGCAAACTAATTGTTTATAATCCCTCTCTGACTTGTCTGATTGTTAATAACTGACTTAATGGCATTTCTGTTTTATATTTTCTGCTGTGCTGTGTAAGTAATGCCATAGCAACAAGGGTAAGCTCTTTAAAGAAGAGGACACACAGCCCTGAGTTAGTAAATTAGGTAGAATTCAGAGTTCAAACTACCCAGTAATCATTTTATTCTACAGTACTTACATCTCTGTCTGTTATACTGACAATTAACCCTCAATGAGTCACCCCAAGACCCTATTATTTTTCAGCCAGGCCCAGTTAAAAGCATCTTTCTGGGAGACATTCATTATTACAGGTGCTGGTCATTAACTGACAGGCAATGGCATTTTCAACACCACTGTGTGAAAGAGCCTGACCTTTCTGTGATCTATTAAAAGAGCTTATGACAGCTGGAGGAAGGGAAAAAAGATATCAGGAAAAGCGATTAATTGAAACAGAGCACAAAAAAATGTATATAACTCAAATATGTGCAATGTATTCACAGGGGAGCAGTAGAGGCAAAAAAATACACCACTGAGCTTTGGAACCATAAATTTGTAGTTTAACAGCACAGCACATTAATGGTAAGCAAGGGGGGGGGGATAGTGCCATTTAAAAGAGAGACACACAGTGACAGGAGGGCTGGCACACTATTCTTCACATCACCCTATAAATCATAGCACGGCTAATAGCATTGAAGAACAGACCCTGACAACTCCTCATCATTACAACTTGCACTGCAATAATCAAACCATAATCCCCAAACCATAATCCCCCCCCCCCCACCCTTAACAAATTTCCACACGTGCTTGTAGATCACTCATAAGGACAACTGTTCCCAGACAGCTGACTAAAATGGAGGCAATACAATACGCTGTGTAACCTCCATTTGATTGTAGCTGTGGATGATACAAACGCAGATACAAGACATTGGGGCTGGCGCATAAATCATTGGCAGCTCTGTAACGACGGTATCGACTTCTCCTTATTCAACCCACGTTGGCCGAGACCCAAGAAAGCGAAAGGGAAGAGAGGGGAGAGAGCAGTTATGAAGTAATACGTAGTGAGTACTGGCAACCTCGCCGTAATGTCAGGTAATTAATTCATTTTAGCCGCGGCAGCCAGCGTGATGCAGTGCCGCAACCAGCGCCTGCCCATTTTTCAACATGTGTCACTGCTTCTGTCACGCTGAAATTGAGTGGGCAATACATTGAATTAATTAATGGTAATATGGAGAGTCGGGCTCCATTAAATATTGAGGGGAGGAGGATAAGACGCAATTATAAATACATCACTAATCTTTTCCCTGTCTGTGTTTTTTTCTTAACGAGTTGTAACATGAGCAGTGCATATTATCCTGCTGCACAGTTTATTTTCTACATTTATGGATGCAGTCACGTCCAAAGTAATGAGCCTGATTCTGACCAGAAATAATTTAAAAAAAAAGTATTATCCCCACCATACAAAACACACACACACATACCACCGTTATCATTTATCAGATAAGCACCTAGACCCCTCTCTCAGTCTCTCAGTTACTCATGATATAATTATAGAGATCAGTTTGCAGGACAACACTGATATCACATCACTTAATGGAGGCTCGGACATCAACACCAGTCCCTGATGAACCCATCTCGTGACAGAAACGATAGCTTCCAACACTGTCGCATCGCTCACACCAAAAAGGGCAAACGGTGAGTGCCTCTTTTTTTCCGACAGGCATTAAAGAACAGTGGGATTTTACTGGAAGGCAAAGGATTAAGAGCCTATGGCAGGAACATGGATCCCTGACAATTCTCCAGGGTGCAGGCCTCTCTGTCTCTTTCTCTCTCTTTCACTCTCTATCTCCCTCTTTCTCTCTCTCTCTCTTTATATCTGTCTTTCTCTGTATCTGTCTCTGTTTCTTTCTCTATCTCTCTCTGTTTCTTTCTCTTTCTCTCTCTCTCTCTCTCCTCTACAGTAAGTGCTGCCTTAAAACCAGGCCTTAAGGAAATCTGTCCTCCCCTTTCTGTCTCTGTCCCTCTCCCTCTCTCTCTCTCTCCTTCTCTCTCTCTCTCCCTCTCCCCCCTCTACAGTAAGTGCTTCCTTAAAACCAGGCCTTAAGGAAATCTGTCCTCCCCTCGTCTCCGGAGACCAGCCTTCACTAAGCATAGGCGGCCCACCACAGACGAGGAAACCTGCCTCTTCCAGATGGGGACGCCGCGCTTCCCCCCCAGCCAGGTGGGGCTGCATGCATAACAAACCCACAAGGCATCGCCGGCACGCTCCCTCAATTAATTAGCGCTCAAATGTTCTCAGACGCTCGCGAAAGCTGGTAAACAAATGTGGCGTTTTGTTTCGGGACCCTCCCTTTCCATTGTGTTTTACGCGTTGGGCTGTGCGGTGCGGTGCGGTGCGGCGCGGCGCGGCGCGGCGCGGTGCAGCGCGGTGCGAGTGGCCAGCGCTGCCGTCGCCGTCTTGTTAACCTGTCTGGCCATGACGCGCTCCAAGCCTCTCCATCTGTCTTGCGGGCTCCGCCGTGCTCATTGTGGACCTTGCGTGCCGGCTGGCCTCCCTGAAGCCTCGTCTCTCAGCCCTCTTGTCTGCACGGCTGTATTGAGCCATCTATCTTGCTCTCCTTCCCTGATCTTTCTGTCAGACGGCCTGTCTGCCTCCCTGCCATCCCCTCACTGTCATCCCCTCCCTCCCGCCCTCCCGTACAGCCCCCCAGTCTCCCCCAGGCCGACTCCCTCCGATCATGGGGCAGCAGCAGTGGCACCACCCCTTCTCCGCACCACCCACCCACCCACCGACCCACTGCGTATGCCTGTACGCTCACTGACAAGCCGTATTGCACACAGCCATTCCAGTTAGCCTTACAATGTGGCCTAATTGGGCAAGGTGCCAGGCTAACGAACGGTCCTGATTTACTTAGTGAGATCTCCTGGTTCAAAGACTATGGCTCTACATAGTGACGCACCAACTCACCTACAAAGTAAGCACTATTTCTTTTAAAGAAGATTATTAATTTCATTCCAGAATAGATTAGAGAACTGATTTTTCTGAAATAACTTTTCACCTACTGGCAGCAGGTTTTCTTTCATGGAATACTGCTGTTTTAACTTAGCACTTGGAAATATTGGGAGGAGATCATTATCTGAATTTGGTTTAGAAATTAGTCAGTAAAAAGGCATTAACCTGAATAATCACTCTTACACACAAAAGATTAGGGACTTATAAAGTGCCACAGTCCTTGCTCTGCAGTACTCCACTGCAAAGATAGTTCATTAAAGACCTACTTCAATTTACCCTACAGCCCTATTTATTTATTTATTTATTTGTATTCATCAAACAACAACTGTAGCCCACCAACCCGCCTTCATTTTCTTCAAATTCTCTCGAACCCCAAACAACAAAGTGAACATTTTTTGTTAAACACCACCAACCAACAACCTGACAGTGATATGCCCCCAGGCTCCTTCACTGGGTTTTTAGCCATTCTAGAGAGCAGAAGCGAAGCTCTTATGTCGCAGCCATACTTTTTTTTTTCCTTTCCTCTTTTTTTTTGTCGCAGTACAGCACTGCTGGCCTCCAAGGGACCACAGGAGGATATATTTCATATCTCAAGCCTATCAAGGTTGTAAAGTGGGGCCACCTGATGGGCTGAAGATGGACCTAGATGGGGTTAAATAATTAAGTTGAATGAAAAAATAATTAATGGGCAATCAATGAACATGCAGGGGAAGGGGGTACAGGGTTGGCGAGCAGGGGATCCAATCTAGGCGTTATGAATGATTTAACAGGAAGAGAGGGCTTGAATGACAATACACAAGACTGCCATACTAGGCAGCCACAGGCCGTGTTAAGTGTGGTTTTACTTTGATCCCCTAGCAT
Organism: Coilia nasus; assembly: GCA_027475355.1. Taxonomy (NCBI): domain Eukaryota; kingdom Metazoa; phylum Chordata; class Actinopteri; order Clupeiformes; family Engraulidae; genus Coilia; species Coilia nasus. Next base: position 10,873,641 of record CM050206.1, on the reverse strand, counting down.
CTACCAGCTGTGCACACACACACACATGAGTGCACACAAACACTTGAGTATACACACACACAAGCGCTCACACACACACACACACACACACACACACACCCAGACACAGAGACAGACATCTGTCATACAAACAAGGGAAGGTTACTGTTGTGTGAAAGGAAGTGAATCATAGCGTAGCTTTTGCTATGCTATTAAAAAAGATTTGTATGAGGCGAAAAAAAATGCGACGGGCCAGAAGGGAGTGTGCAAAAATCTTCCATCTTTTTTTTTTCTTCGCCTTTCTTTTCTTTCTTTCTTTCGCTTCCTTTCCCCTTCCTCTCCCTCTATCAGTCTTTAAATCCTCTGCCCCCTTGGAGATTTATCTTCATTCTTTCCCTTCTTTTTATGCCTTTTCTGTCCACCCTTCAGACTTTAATTAGTGTCAGGGGAATGAAGGAGAGGATGAGTAACCTGTCAATTTTACATTTATTATTTATTTCACTGATGTGTAAACTGGATGTGCTGCACTAGGACAGACGTGTCTGCCGTGTTTGGCTGCACTTGCTTTAAGGTGATCATCACAATCCCAATATGTTACTAATTAGCTCCTGCCTTCCGTAAACACATCACGGTGACACTACCGTGTATGTTTGGGTTGGAATTACTACAGGGATCGTCGTGTGCTACCATTTTGTCGCAAATTTGGTGTAAATGTCTTTCCTGAAGTCCTCGCCAGTTGTCCTTTCATGTCAATTTCATGTTTCTAAAATGGCAAGACATTCGAGCGACACGGGTGTGGGGGGGTGTGTGGCGGGTGTAAAAATAAGAGTTAGCTTCGGTATATTTCCTATACGCACTTGATAGTTCGGGGGGGGATGGGAGTGGGGGGTGTAAAAATGAGAGTTAGCTTCGGTATATTTCCTATACGCACTTGACAGTATAGGCTTGTAGAAAAATCATCGCCTTGTCAAGTCCACTTCTTTATTTTTTTTTAAAGAAGGTTATTTTTTCATCTTTTTCCTCCCCTCCCTCTCTCTTCCCCATTACTTCTCCTCTCCTGGTGGGCTGATCTGCATGTTCCATGTCCTCTGTTTGACAAGAGCTCTTCCTGCTGTCGAGAGCAACGCTACTGCAGTTCAACTGCCAGCCATGGCCTCCAGAGCTGCTCTCAGACTAAGATGCCAAAACAACTTCTGCAGTTCATCCAATTAATGTCTTTCAAGATTAAAATATCTCATAAGTCCTGCCTGGGAAAAAAAAAGTACAGCTGATGACTGGTTTGGATAAACCAAACCATAACCCAAACTGACTATTAACCTCACCTATGTTCAGCTTCAAGAGAGGTGGGGGAAAAAAGTGAAATGTCATTTCCAGATCAGTCTCATTAACACTCAGAGGGAAATTTCACTTGTGACATAGGTAGCCGTGATCCAGCTGCACTGAGCTTTGCAGGGGCTCTCTGATGGCTAACGTCATGGCAACTAGTGTTTTTCAGTGATGTTTTATTACCATGAGAGGTCTGTGTGTGAGATGTGTACTGTATTTATGGTGCACTGAAAAGGAATCTAAATGCACTGTGTCACACATCAAAATATCCATGTTATGTTTGTTTGACACTACATACGATGGAAGCCATTTATCTAAGCAATGTTTGTCTTTAAGTGTCCAATGTGAAACATGGCCTCTATTGCGTGGTTAAAAAGTAGCTTGAGTAGTAAACTACTACTAATACCAGTCCTGCTGCTACAGCCCCATGTATCTAATACTGATTCCAGTCTCACAACTTGTTGCCACAGCCCTATTTTCAGGAGCTGACAACCATCCTGTGCCATCTGAACTTCAGCAACACCCACCACCATGACGCGTCCATGTCCTCCTATCTTCCCAGGATCAAGGGACCTGTTGCTCGTGTCACATGCGCTACACTGTCACAGTCCAGGGTTTGGGCCTGCTCCACTGGGCCTTTGCCCAAGCATCAATTAATGGTTTTATTTTATCAAGACATACACGAAAATCCCAATTAGTCAGAGAGGAAAAGAGCTCAGAGCCAATTAGATGGTGGGCTAAAGGTTAAACAGCAACAGACACTGACACACACACACACACACTTACAATGAGTGAATGACAAAGACATTTTTTTTACACAGGCGCACGCATGCTGTCGCTGTCGCGCTCTGACCTTGTCGTTCTTCTTCAGGTCCGCCCACATGCTGGTGCCGTCCCCTCCCCTCATGAGCACGTGGTAGGTGAAGTAGTAGATGCCAGGCAGCGGGCAGGTGAACTTGCCGGTGCTGGGCTCGTAGTAGTTGCCCACGTTGGTGACCACGTCATCGAACTTGAGCACCTCCATGTTCTCGTGCTGCTTGCGCAGGCCTGCGTAGAAGGCGATCTTGGGGCTGTAGAGCGAGGGCACGTAGCCGCCGGGGCCGGGGCCCTGGGGCCCCATGGGGCCTGGCTTGCCTGGCTCTCCGGGCGGGCCCGGGGGTCCTTGCGGCCCGGGGATCCCGGGGGGGCCGCGCAATCCTGTCTTGCCCCGTCGGCCCAGGAAGTCGCTGGGCGGCGGGGAGACGGCCGTCAGCTCGTTCTGGGACGGGGTGTAAGGGTCGCAAACTGTCCTGCAGCTGCCCAGCATCTCGTAGTGGCTCCGTCCGCCTCCGGCCCCTCCCGCTTTGGTGCTGTGGACCAATAGGGGGATGGCGACCAAGAGCACCAGGACCATGGCCACGCCCACGCCCGCACCTATGACGCGCTTGCGGCGGCTGAGCCGGGAGGCGGCCAGCGTCAGGAAGTCCTCCTCGCCCTTCGACGGAATGGTGCCCGCCAGGGTGACCACTGGGATGGTGCACTACAAACTAAAAACTCTTCAGAAGGGGTGGGGACAATGTGTGTGTATGTGTGTGGGTGGGTGGATTGGGTGTGTTAGAGGGTGTGTGTGTGTGTGTGTGTGTGTGTGTATGTGTGGATTGGGTGGGTTGTAGTGTGTGTGTATGTGTATGTGTGGGTGTGAATGTGAATGTGTGGGTGGGTGGGTGGATGGTGTGTGTTAGGATAGGTGGGGGGTCACTCGGGGATGTGGATGGTTGGGTTGGAGGATGTGTGTGTGTGTGTGTGTATGTGTATGTGTGTGTGTGTGTGTGGGTGGGTGGGTTGGAGGGTGTGTGTGTGTGTATGTGTGGGTGGGTGGATTGGGTGGGTTGGATGATGTGTGTGTGTGTGTGTGTGTGTGTGTGTGTGTGTGTGCGTGGGTGGGTGGGCGGTCACTCGGGGATGTGGATGGGTGGGGTGTGTTAAGGAGTTGGACACAGAGATACGTGTTTAGCACGACACAGTGGGGAGAGGGTTATGGGATGAATTTATGGATGAGATAAGAAGACTTAAGGGAGCAGGTGACATATAGAGAAATCAGAGAGAGAGAGATAGAGAAGGATAGAGAGATTGTATAGAGGAAATAAATGGCAAAGACATGGTAAGAAAGGAAGGAGAAGAGGATTGGGGAGGTGTTAGGCGGTGGAGGTAGATGATGGGTAGCACGGACAAGGGAGTGGCAAGACAAGGAACGACAAAGAGAAAGACAGAGATGGCCAGGTTAAGGTACACCTTCACATCTGTGCGCAACACAGATGTACCAATAATGAAGGATTCTTTTTTGTCCACATCCAATTCCATATTACATTTTAATCCACCACTTCCTAAACGGTTCCCATTCCCTTGGGCATTTTTTAAATAGTGTTTGTCCCCGTGGTTCACCGTGGCCCTTGATCCGAGCAAAGGTTATCCGCTGCCCACTGTAGTTAGACAAATTCCTGCTCCTTCCCGCCTTTGCCCCTATGCACAGTTATCTCAAACCCCACAAAGGCGGTTTAGAGACACATGGTTATTGGCTGTTCGCTAAGGGAACAGCTCACCAAACCTGAGTTTATTAACAACTGTGGGCAATTAACAGATTACTGATTTTGTTTCATAAAAGATAATTGGTAAACAGTTGTATAATTCTCAAACACTCCTCAGGAGGATCTTACGGCTCAGCTCAGAATTACTCTCAAATGTATTTTTCCTCAGCAAAATTAAGAAAAAGTCAATATGTCTATAGATCATATCAAATTAGAACAGGTCTTCAATTTGTACAGTGGCCAATTTTAGTAGATAACACAGCGGATACTAATAAAATCTCCAGTCACTTGCAGTCTTTTATGACTCCTACTTGTGTAATTGTGGTTTTCGATCCAATCTTGTGGTTTTACTTGTGGCCACTTGCATAGTTGTCAGTAAATTGGTCTGAACAATCATAAAAAAAATACAACCAGCCACCAAATCAATTTGCCATCACTCCACATAGTAGTCTATTTAAACATTAAAACACACTTTCAAACATTTATGACAGCATTTTCACTAAAGTAATACATTTTCATTGAACTATTCTGTGGTGTTAACGCAGTGATATTTAATGATTCATTCTGGCAAAATAGAGTAAGAAATAGCATAATGTTTAAGATTTTAAACGTAGACTACATATGATTTAGATCATTCGGCAACGCAGGACAGATTTCACTGTTCTAAATATTTTCTGTCAGTTTTTTTTTTGTCAGTCTTATTTAAACAGCTAATTATATTATTATGGTATACGACTGGACAGACATCTTTAAACACTTGATGCTTACTAAAATGTATAGTTTGCATATTTTCCACGAAAACGGTGCTTACCTTCCGTACCTAGGTCGTCGTTGAGCAGGTTCTTTTCTGAAATCGAGGTTCTAGATCAAATTGTAATCCTCTGTAAAGTAACGATTGCATTTGGTAGAGATCTGAAACTTGAGTATGTCGAAGTAGCGTAAGAGATCATCTTCAAATGACTCCACTCCGCCCAGGACTGTGAGGAGGCTAGGAGACTGCGCGCACAACTTGAAACGGCGGCGGAAGCGAATAGATCACGAGCGTGGCACCTGCTCTCGGGAAACTCCCCAAACTCTCCAAATCTGATAATTGACAACAGTGACAGTATTGGTAATCATGTAAATTCTGTAGACGACCCGTCTTACATATTACAATAAATACGTCGTCATACCCTATAGCCTACTCATAAATGTACTAGGCTACAAAAATCGTCAAAATTAGGCAGATGTTGAAATTACGCTACAGCCTAGTTTGTAACTATGTGTAAAAATAATATCAACATATAACGATGGTTTGTTCTTGAAAATGATCTACAAAACCGTACAAAACGCGAAAGAGTTCTCACCACAGCACCTGTGAGATTCCAGAAACCAGGCTATCTGCTTTCTTCTGGTTTACTCTCTCTCTCTCTCTCTCTCTCTCTCTCTCTCTCTCTCACAAACACACACACACTCTCTCTCTCTCTCTCTCTCTCTCTCTCTCTCTCTCTCTCTCTCTCCTCACTCTCTCTCTTTCTATCTCTGCCTTGTCTTCATTTTTAAGTTACGCGTTACTCATTACATGTTCACGGGACTAAGTGATTAGTCCTTCATGAGATACTGTATCTAATACTGGCTTGTGGTGACAAAATAATTAGCTGGGGAAAAATCAATGGGGATGTGTTAATGATGTGAGTGTAAGGCATAGAGTAGCATGCTGCAAGAGCCAAGTGTTCTCAGCACCATTGTCAGTGTGACTCCGTCTCCCCAGTTTCCGACCTCATTAGTGAAAGACAGTGCCAAGAACATTGTGTTTTTGCTTTTACCTAGACCCTTTCACTATCCCTTTCTGTAAACATTCACACACACACGCACATATACACACACACACTAATGGCTTTTAAGAGCAAGTATTGGTACATGTTTTCTCAACACTGGTGCCATGTCTCATATTTTTCTTTTCGTCCTTCTTCCTTCCTGTATTTATTTATATATTTATATATTTTTTTGCTTTGCCCCTTTCATCATACCATGTTATTGGCTTGCCTAGCAAAGATTGACATTTGATTCCAAGATCTCTGTGGAAAAATCAAAGCCCTAAACACACACACACTAACACACACACACACACACATGAGAATGTATGGAGAAAATGGCCACTGACCAAATGGCCACTATTTGGAACATGGAGTGAGGAGGCTCAACCGCGCATAACGGACTATGATGGGGGCAGTGGCTTTGAAAGCGCTGGTGCTAATGGTGTTTAAATGTTGAACCTGGGCTGCGGGCCCAT
>CM050206.1:10855000-10862500 GCA_027475355.1 Coilia nasus | reverse complement strand
AGATAGATAGATAGATAGATAGATAGATAGATAGATAGATAGGTAGATAGATAGATAGATAGATAGGTAGATAGATAGATAGATAGATAGATAGATAGATAGATAGATAGATAGATAGGTAGATAGATAGGTAGATAGATAGATAGATAGATAGATAGATAGATAGATAGATAGATAGATAGATAGATAGATAGATAGATAGATAGATAGATAGATAGATAGATAGATAGATAGATAGATAGATAGATAGATAGGCTTTATTTATCCTGAAGGAATTAGGAAAAAAACTCCCTTAACAGCCCCTTTGTTAAGAACAAACATCTCAGACTGTAAACAGGAACCATCAAGTATAAGACATCTTATAACACATCTTCACTGTAATGCTTCTCAGAAAAGAACGGTACAGAACGGAAGCAGAAACCTAGGGGCAGAAATGAGACATCTATCACGTATGGCGCCGGGTCATGAATGTATTATCCCCAGATCAAACTATTTGATTTCTCTCTTATCAGGGGGCCCCCGTTACCCTTTTCAGCATCGGATGATTGATGGCCGTCTGTTGCGTATGTAATATATATTTCCCCCCTCACGCTCAGCATCCTTTCCGACCAGACTATTGACACCGCGGCCCAAAAGATTATCTAATTGGACACGGTCTCATTATCCTGCCAGTCTCAATACAGAAAAAAGGCAGAGTGATCAATCCTTATATTCATACAGCCATGGGAGAAGCGTGGCGGACATAACGAGAGAGATTCTTCAGGGACCACAAACGTATATCACACACGTGGAATGCATGTAACACGGCCTGCCAGGAAACGGATTGATGCACTCGGTAATATAACTCAGAAATAAAGGCATTCCGTGCTGAGGAGACATCAAGACTTCACTTCAGTAGTGAATGAATGCAATGTGATGCCTGTGAATGACACAATAGTAAATGTTAGCCGTGATGGGCCATCTGGCTTTAGAACCTACAATTCAGTACCACATTTCTTTGGTCCACCGACTCACTAAATTAGAATAGGAATCAGAATTAGAATCAGAATCAGAATCAGAATCAGAATCAGAATCGAAATCAGAATCAGAATCAGTTTTATTGGCCACGAACACTTACGTATACAAGCAATTTGACTCTATACACCCAACATATCACAAGTAGTAGTATACATATAATACAATACACAATACAATAAATACAATAGACAAATCGAAATATGTGTACACGTATTGCACAATAGAGACAACAACGTACATACAGGCACCTAATATAGGCAAAGATGTATATGTATAGGCACATAATTTAGCAGTGGGATAAATAACCAGCATGACAATATACCAGTACCACATAATGTACGACGGGGGGTAACGAGGAGGGAAGACACAAAAGAAGATTTGCCTTGATTAAGGTTCGGGGGGCAGGGACACTTTAGACTACAAGACTCTTCTTGTGTCATGTGCAAAAGAAAACGGTGGAAGAAGGGAGTATACATTAGGGCATGAGAGTAAGCATATACTGCAGAGGTGAGTGCAGCTGATTTCAAGCCCAACCCTTCAACCCAGTAGAAGAGGCAAATAGTGGCATTTCCTGCCTGAACTGTACAGGTAGAAATAGGTGATGTGTAGTAAAAGGTGCTGGACTGTAGCGTCTGAAGCCAGGTTGGCCATTGTTGAATGTTACATACACTGTACAGACGAGGGTGAGGGCATCTGGTCAGTGTGTGGGAGCTGGGGATTCAGTATTTATTTGTCAGCAGCGACACATCAACCTGACACGGCGCTGGGCAGCTCACTCCGGCGTCACGCCTGCTCATGTCACGACAGCAACCGGAGGCTTTGCATCTGCTGACCCGTGATGGCACGATGGCATCGCTCCTCCGGGTGTGTGGGCGTCTTCTGCGGGTCAAGGAAGGTGAGGCTCGGGGCCCCCTCTGGTAAAACCCCCCCAGCTTTGGAGAGAGTGAGAAGACCGGTGACAGCAGCGTGTTCCCAGTGACCGCAGCAGCACTTGTCGTGGTGGTGGTAGTGGCAGTGGAGGTGCTGAGGGTAGTGGGAGTGTTGGGGGTGCTGGATGTGGGGGAGGTGGATGAGGTGGTGGTCATAGAGGAAGACCATACCACTGCCCTAGCCTGGTAAACCAGCCTCTCGTACTTCATTTCATTTTGTACAGAGGGTCTGGCCATGCTGCCATTCACATTGTATGAGATACCAGCCAATCCTAGCCAATCAGCAAACAGAGGGAGTGTTTGTGAGCGATGACGTTGACTTTGTGTGCTATATTTGAATTGTAGTGCGTAAGCAGGCTAATTGCGTATGTGACGACCAGATGTTAGCAATTGGGTAAAGGCAGAGCCACTTGTATTAAACTTCAGCGGAGCCCACACCTCCAGGAAGAATTCGTTTCTCAATACAGCACTGTCAGACCCTCTGAACAAAATGAAGTGAGGTACGAGGGGCAGGTTTACCAGGCTACCACTGTACCGGCTTCCACAGCAAGCAGTAGTCCCTAATATTGGTGGTGGTGATGGAGGGGGTGGTGGAGGTTGAGGTTGAGCTGATGGTGGTGGTGATGCTGCTAATGGAAGAGGTGGTGGTGGAGAAAGACATACCACTTCACCGGCTTCCAAAACAAGCAGTAGTCCATGATGTTGTTCTTCAGCAGGTGTACACCTTTTGTGGGATGAAAGCTGAGAATGGAAGAAGGCTGGAGGAAGAGGTGGATGGAGGACGAAGATGAAGACGAGGAGGAGGAGGATGACGAGAAAGAGGGGGAGGATCGGGGAGCTGGGGACCGGGGGCCGGGGCGGCACAACGCAGCCTATTTTCATGTGCAAATGTCAGTCAGTCGGCTCCCAGCAATCACAGCGCCGTCTCCTCCAGAGAGAGGGGGCAACACGAGGAGGCTCGGCCTGAATAATTTAGCAGCCCGGGGCCTCTGTGCCGCGGGGGTCACCACCTTCTAAAGTGATGACAGAGAGCGGTCCCCAACTCCCTCCCATTCACTCCCATTACCACTTATTTACTGTTCCCCATTCCAGGCAGACGGAGCGGGGGCCTCGCCGGGGGCCTCGCAGGGCCCGAGATCAGCCGCTCAGTCCAAACAGTGTCATAAAACACAAACAGAATGCTCCGGAAAAAAACATCAACAACCAACAGTGTTTTTTTTTTTTTCTTCCCTCTCTCTCTTTCTACCCCCGCAGTCATAGTTGACAGTAAGCCCTGTCTGTCTACACACACACACACACACAAACTAGCACAGATGCTCACACACACTCCCATCCACATACACAGACACATACAAGCATACAAACACAAAAATGCACACACACACACACACACATATACATACACATACACACACACATACACACACACACACACACACACAAGCACAGAAAACAACACACAAGCACATTTGGCGACTGTGTGCGCATATCTTGGGAGAGTGGGCAGGGAAAAAAACGAGTGCAAAAAAGAAGAGGGATAGAGGCTGACAGAGGGGGAAGAAACATAGACAGCCAATAGGTGTCTGAAACAAAAAAAAGAGATCATTTAAAACAGTGAGGTTCAAAACTGTCCAAACAAATTGCAGAGAACATATTGACGTGAGGGGGGAGAGAGACGAGGATCATCTTTACTGAGTGACAGAGGAACGTAACAAGGGAGAGGGAGGGTGCCTGATGGAGAGAAAGGAGAGCAGAGAGAGAGGGGGATAGAGAGAGGAGGGAGAGAGAGAACGAGAGAGGGGAAAGGATTGATTTCTCCTGTGTAACAGACGCTCTCTACCTTTCTATCAGTCGCACCGGGCGACACTCTGCGTCATTCTTAAAGAGAACTCATCTTTCTTCTAAACTTCGGATGTGACAGGAACATGACAAGGGCAAAGGGCTGGTCTCAGTCACACACACACACATGCACACACACACACACACACACACACACACGCTGACACGTGAATATGCTTGTCCCCACTCACACAAATACACACACACACACACACAAATACACTGACACGTGAATACACTGCATGTCCCCACTCACACAAATACACACACACACACACAGACAAAACCATACACACAGACAAAAACATAAACACACACACACACACACATACACACACGTACACACACGTACACAGGCAAAACACTCACACAGCGCCCACATAAACAGTCTGGTGCCGTTGTCATCTCTGCCCACCCGAAGCGTCTCGCGGGCTCAAAATTGTTCCTGGTTGTGTGTGAGCTGACAGCGTCTCACCAAACCAAAGGCGCCACATCTGCCCGCCTCTCTTTTTTAACCAGAGGTAAGAGTGTCCTCCATCCGAGGGCTAGCAGTGTGGAGGCTGACTCTATAAACTTTTGCTTTGGGTGGAGATGTTAGATGCTGATGTTAGATGTTGATGTGCTGATGGGTGGAGATGTTAGATCAGGGGTGTCCAAACTTTTTGCCAGGGGGGCCGGATTTGGCGAGGTGAACATGTGTGAGGGCCAACCATTATAATGACACGATAATAACACAATAATAATAATAATAACAATAATAATAATAATAATAATAATAATATGCAAATTAACTATTTAATGAATATTTTATTGCAATGGCATAGTTTTTATGTCTTCACATGTATTTTTTACCAAAATTACTGTGCATTTTATATTTGAAGACCAGTAATAAAATCAGTTATCTTATTCAGAAGTACACACCACTGAGGGTTTTGATCACAATCACACAAACACACACAAATCACTGTTTTTAGAATTTATTTAGACTACCCCAGAAAACAAATAACTTGCCTGCACTAATGTGATGGGTGGTACTGAGATTTAGATTGCAGCAAAAAGGCCAGGTCTGGCTCAAAGACAGTGGTTTTGATGCGCAAGATGCCACTTTGTGCTCACACGGTTCTTGTTAAAGTTCATAAGTGAGAATGTCTATTCGCACAGGTATGTCGAGCCAAATAAGCTCATGCTTTTTTTTTATCAAATGTTCGAATCTCTTGGAACCTGCCATTATCCAGCGGGCAGTAAAAGTTGTCAAGAGCTGCTACTCCATTTGCAGGTGTTTTGGAGCGAAGCTCTTTGGTCACGTTCACGTTAACCATCCACTCCTCTCAAAAAATCAGTAACTGAGCGATGTCTGTTGCGTCCGTGCTTTGTCGCAGGCTAACGGAAAAAAAATCAAACCCGACACCCTTTGTCTCTGTCTTTTAATAGCGGATGAAATGTCCTCAGTTCTCCGTGTTACGAGACAGGCAAACGTTGGCAAAGTCTTGCTTCTTCTGAGGACAAATGTTCTCAGCCATTTTCATCACCCAGTCTTTAACAAATTTACCACCAGTAAAAACTTTGCAGTGCCTTGCAATCAACGTTGCCACCTCGTAGCTCGCTTTTGTGGCCTTTTCATTTGACTCACGAGTTCTTGTGAAAAACGCTGCTGTGCCATTAAAACACTTCCCAGTTGTTTTCATTTTTTGCACTGTTCATTCCTAGCTTGTCGTAGTTAGCAGCATGTCTCGCCTAGTGACTCTTGAGATTAAACTCCTTCAAAACAGACACGTCTCCTTGCATATTAGGCAGACAGTTATTTCGTATGTCAGTGAAAGAAATATTCACTTTTCCACTTGGAAGTGGCGGCCCTCGTTGTCAATTTTCCTCTTTTTATTTACAGTCGCCTACTATCTGCGTGGACAAGCAATTATAATAAAAGACGCAACATCACGACATAATAGCAAGATATTTTCATTGCGAAATAAAACCGCGAATAATGCCTACCAAAGGGCAAACTAGTAAGTGTGTTGTGGTCACCTGTTTTCTGAGAGGTGCCGCGGGCCGGACTTTGGACATGTCTGTGTTAGATGCTGATGTACTTTGGGTGGAGATGTTAGATGCTGATGTGCTTTGGGTGAAGATGTTAGATGCTGATGTGCTTTGGGTGGAGATGTTAGATGCTGATGTGCTTTGGCTGCAGATGTTAGATGCTGATGTGCTTTGGGTGGAGATGTTAGATGCTGATGTGCTTTGGGTGGAGATGTTAGATGTTGATGTGCTGATGTGTGGAGATGTTAGATGCTGCTGTGCTGATGTGTAGAGATGTTAGATGTTGATGTGTCTTGATGGGTGGAGATGTTAGATGTTGATGTGCTGATGTGTGGAGATGTTAGATGCTGATGTGTGGAGATGTTAGATGCTGATGTGTGGAGATGTTAGATGTTGATGTGCTGATGTGTGGAGATGTTAGATGCTGATGTGTGGAGATGTTAGACGCTAATGTGTGGAGATGTTAGATGTTGATGTGCTGATGTGTGGAGATGTTAGATGCTGATGTGTGGAGATGTTAGACGCTGATGTGTGGAGATGTTAGATGTTGATGTGCTGATGTGTGGAGATGTTAGATGCTGATGTGTGGAGATGTTAGATGCTGATGTGTGGAGATGTTAGATGTTGATGTGCTGATGTGTGGAGATGTTAGATGCTGATGTGTGGAGATGTTAGATGCTGATGTGTGGAGATGTTAGATGCTGCTGTGCTGATGTGTGGAGATGTTAGATGCTGATGTGTGGAGATGTTAGATGCTGCTGTGCTGATGTGTGGAGATGTTAGATGCTAATGTGTGGAGATGTTAGATGCTGCTGTGCTGATGTGTGGAGATGTTAGATGCTGATGTGTGGAGATGTTAGATGCTGATGTGTGGAGATGTTAGATGTTGATGTGCTGATGTGTGGAGATGTTAGATGCTGATGTGTGGAGATGTTAGATGCTGATGTGCTGATGTGTGGAGATGTTAGATGCTGATGTGTGGAGATGTTAGATGCTGATGTGCTGATGTGTGGAGATGTTAGATGCTGATGTGTGGAGATGTTAGATGCTGATGTGCTGATGTGTGGAGATGTTAGATGCTGATGTGTGGAGATGTTAGATGCTGATGTGCTGATGTGTGGAGATGTTAGATGCTGATGTGTGGAGATGTTAGATGCTGATGTGCTGATGTGTGGAGATGTTAGATGCTAATGTGTGGAGATGTTAGATGCTGATGTGTGGAGATGTTAGATGTTGATGTGCTGATGTGTGGAGATGTTAGATGCTGATGTGTGGAGATGTTAGATGTTGATGTGCTGATGTGTGGAGATGTTAGATGCTGATGTGTGTAGATGTTAGATGCTGATGTGTGGAGATGTTAGATGCTGATGTGTGGAGATGTTAGATGCTGATGTGCTGATGTGTGGAGATGTTAGATGCTGCTGCGCTGATGTGTGGAGATGTTAGATGCTGATGTGCTGATGTGTGGAGATGTTAGATGCTGATGTGTGGAGATGTTAGATGCTGATGTGTGGAGATGTTAGATGCTGATGTGCTGATGTGTGGAGATGTTAGATGCTGATGTGTGGAGATGTTAGATGCTGATCTGTGGAGATGTTAGATGTTGATGTGTGGAGATGTTAGATGCTGATGTGCTGATGTGTGGAGATGTTAGATGCTGATGTGTGGAGATGTTAGATGC
>CM050206.1:10722500-10850000 GCA_027475355.1 Coilia nasus | reverse complement strand
CGCTCTTGTCACGTTGAGACAAAACTACTGTTCAAGCTAACCCAAACCCAACCCCCCACACATCTACTCTCTTCTGTCAGGGAGAGCTACAGAGAGAAGAGGAGAGAGAGATAATATAATTAAAGGAGGAGAGAGAGAGAAAGATCGAGAGAGAGACCCATTTGAGTTGGCAAAAAGAGAGGCAGAGAGAGAGAAGAAAGAGCGATAATGGAATTATAGTAAGAAAAAAAGAGAGAGATCGAGAGAGAGACCCATTTGAGTTGGCAAAAAGAGAGGCAGAAAGAGAGAGGGATCACTCTCCTCCTCACACTCTTCACCTTCAAAGCCCAGCTAAGGATAGCACTTTGATCTGTCTTCCAGAGCTGAAGAATGAAAACGCATGACAGGGAGTGAGTTGCAGAGAGAGGGAGAGAGGGAGAGAGCGAGAGGAGGGGAGTTTTAGAGTGACAGGTAATGACAGTGGCTACAAGCTGTGACCTTTAGAACGATCACAGAACCATGACGGAGAAGCTCAAGGTGACAGAGAGAGAGACAGTGGGAGAAAAGAGAGAGAGAGAGAGAGAGAGAGAGGGGGAAGAGAAAGAGTGAGTTTGGGAAGGAGTTGGGGACACAAAGTGATTGTTGCCGTGGTAGAGAGAGAAGGAAGAACGGATGTCAAAACGGTGTCGCGGAGGGAGGGGAAAAGGGGGGGGGGGTGCGTTGGGAGAGATGACTGTGTTTTGGGGACAGTGATCCACGCAGACAGAAAGGCCAGACTGGTTGTGTCGCAGTGTGACATATTGCTTATTTTTCATATTTATTTGTGGCGTTAGTTACACACGGCAAGGCCATCACACAGGAAAGAAACTATGAGTGGTGGATAGTGAAACAAGGGAACGAAAGTGTGCAACTACCATTGTGTGTGTGTGTGTGTATGAGAGAGCATGTATGTGTGTGTGTGAGTGTTTATGTCTGTTGTGTCTGTTGTGTGTGTGTGTGTGTGTGTGTGTGCGTGTGTGTGTGTGTGTGTAAATCTGTTTCTGTGTGCGTATCTGTATGTTTGTGTGTATGCCTGTGTGAGTGTGAGTGTATGTGTGTGTGAGTGTATGTGTGTGTGTGTGTGAATGTGACTGTGAGTGTATGTGTGTGTGTGTGTTTGTGCAAGAGTCTGTATTTGTGTGTGGGTGAATGTGTTTCTGTGAGTGTATCTGTATGTTTGTGTGCATGCCTGTGTGTGTGTGTGTGTGTGTGTATGTGTGTGCAAGTCTGAGTTTGGCTGAGGAAAAGAGAAAGGGGAGGAGATGGGAGCAGGAGGAGGAGGAGATGGCAGGGGCAGGTGAAAGTGAAGAAGCGAGGGATGAGAGGAAGAGGCAGAGACGTGTCCAGCTGAAGTCCCCGGTGGCGGGGGAGGGGTTTAGAGTCGCCCGGCTTCCTGTCACTCCTGACAGCCACAAGCAAACACAACCCCCCACACACAACACACACACACACACACACACACACATACATACTCTTTCTCTCTCTCTCTCTCACACACACACACACACACTTTCTCTCTCTCTCACACACACACACACACACACACACACACACACACACACACACACACACACACACTTTTCTCTCTGTCACACACACACACACACACACACTAACACACACACTCTTTCTCTCTCTCACACACACACACACACTTTTTCTCTCTGTCACACACACACACACACATGCACACACACACACACACACACACACACTTTTCTCTCTGTCACACACACACACACACACTAACACACACACTCTTTCTCTCTCACACACACACACACACACACACTTTTTCTCTCTCTCTCTCACACACACACACACACACTTTTTCTCTCTGTCACACACACACACACGCACTCTTTCTCTCTGTCAAACACACACGCTCACACACACACACACACACACACACACACACACACACACACACACAAACACACACACACACTTCCTCCTCTCTGGCCCACAGCCTCCCGTCCAGCTCCAGCTCCAGACGCGGCTGGCCCGGGCCTCAGCAGCAGTCCACTTGTCTGCGCTCGCTGCCTCTGTAGAGTCTTGGGAGGAGGACGGGAGGAATACTAACAGCGCGCGCATAGATTTTTCAGCTGGAGGGAGGGAGGGAGGGAGGGAGAGAGGGAGAGAGGGAGAGAGGGAGAGAGGGAAGGGCGCTAGGGGGATGAGGGGGGCAGAGGGGTGGGGATTGGGGTGTGTGTGGTGGAGGGTCAGTTGGTCGGTGGGTGGGTGGGTGGGTTGGTTGGGTGGCCGGGCTTGGGGTTGGGGGTGGGTGGATGGGGGGGTGGTCGAGTGCCCACATCAAACTCCCCTCCTCTTTTTTTCTGCTGCGGCGTTCTCCTTTTCTTGTCTCCTCTCCTCCCTTCCCTTTCCTTCCCTTCTCTTCTCTTCTCTTCTCCTCCCTTCTCTTCTCTTCTCTTCTCTTCTCACTCTCCTGCTCCCCTGTTCTGCTCTGGAGGGACCCTCTGTTTGTCAGCCAAGCAGTGGAGCGTCTCCTCTTACCCCCTTCCCTCCTCCCCTCTTACCCCTCCCCTCCTCCCCTCTTACCCCTCCCCTCCTTTTTTGCCTTCTCTCTCTCTCTCTTTCTCTCTCATTGCCTTCTCTATCTTTTTCTCTCTCTCATTGCCCTCTCTCTCTCTGCCTTCTCTCTATGTCTCTCACTGTCTTCTTTCTCTTCTATCTCTCTCTTCTCTCTCTCTTTTCTCTCTCACTCTCTCTTTACCTTCTCTCTCTCACTGTATCTCTCTCACTGTCTCTCTCTCATTGCTCTCATTGCCTTCTCTCTCTCCCTTTCTTTCTCTCTCTCTCTCTCTCTCTCTCTCTCTCTTTGCCTTCTCTCTTTCTCTCTTTCTCTCCCCCTCTCTCTCTCCCTTTCTCTCGCTCTCTCTTCCAACCGCACGTTCCTTCTTTCTTCTCTGGCTCACACTCCTCCTCTCTCTCTCTCTCTCTCTCTCTCTCTCTCTCTCTCTCTCTCTCTCTCTCTCTCTCTCTCTCTCTCTCTCCCTCCTTCCTTCCTTCTCGGATTCTGCTTTAATCTGCCTTCGGTCTTGTTACGGCTACCGGAGGAAACAGCCTGTTGATAAAGTCGATAGCGGAAGGCGGGAAAGGGGAAGGGAAGGCGAGAGGATGGGGAATGTGGGGCGTGATGAAAAGCTAAAGGGTGTTTAACAAGGTGGGCCAGTTGCTTGTTGTGAGCGAAAGAAATGAGGGAGATGGGAGAGATTAATTGCACCAAAGAGATGTTCCTAATAAGACAGACAAAAGCCTGTGTAGAATTCCAATGAGACCTGAAAAGAGAGGCAGAGAGAGACAGAGAGACACAGAGAGACACAGAGAGAGAGAGAGAGAGAGAGAGAGAGAGAGAGAGAGAGAGAGAGAGAGAAAGAAAGTGGGGATTGTGGGAGAAGAAAGAAATGAAAAAGAGAGGCAAAAAGAGTATCTTTGTTTTGATTTGTGCGATTTTGCATTTGACTAAGGCAGGTCTTGGTGTTCACAAATGAAGTATTTGTTTGATGACAGCTACTCTCCTGTCTTCAGAAAAAAAAATCTCTGTTTTTGGTTATTAATGTAACTGTGTAATTCTCACATGTTAAAATGCACAGAAAGAAGACAAATAAGCAACGCTGATGGTAATGAGAGAAAGGCTAAAGAATGAGGGCCCCAGGGAATTAGTGTGACAAATTTGAGGCGATTCATTTATTTAGGAAGCTTTGCCAACCAGGCAGAGAGAGAGATAGAGAGAGAGACAGAGAGAGACAGAGAGAGAGAGGGCGATCCACTGGGGAGTTGACAAGCTACGGGCGGAATGAGATATGTGAGCTCCCCTCTCGCTGAACGACTGGTGTCCTTCAACAGCATCACACATGTGCATGCTTTCTCACCCGCTCCCCTCGAGACTTTCTCCATCCAAGCCAAACCACCACAAACACAGACACACACACACACACACATACATGGACACACACACACACACAGCCACACACACACACACACACACACACACACACACACACACACACACACACACACACCACACCACACACAGACACACACACATACACACATACACACACATACACACACACACACACATACATGGACACACACACACACACACACACATACCACACATACACACACACACACACACACCACACACCACACACCACACACAGATACACATACACACATACACACACATACACACACACACACACACACACACACACACATACATGGACACACACACACACATACATATACACACACACACACACACCCAAACAGCCCCCACCTCACCTCCCACACACATCTTTTTACTCTTTCCAGCACCTTCCACCTCCTCGACTTGCCCTTTGCTTGCTGTGGCCACAACACACAGACGTCCACATGAATACCAATGTTCCAGTGCACGGACACACGCGTCATAAATTATGTATTCATACGACCATAGGGATGTCCTTCCCTGGAGCTCCCCAATTTGTCTGTAATCAATATAATATATGCTCGCAATCCAGCGGATACCAGTCCAGGCTGGGGCATTAAGGGTGGGGGTGGTGGGGGTGGTGGGGGCATGAGGTTTTGGGATGGCAGGATGGCAGAATGGAGGCAGTGGGGAGGTGTGGGGAGATTAGGCTCCTCAACATTTACAAATTTACTCGGTTTTCAATGAATATGTAAATGAAATGCGTGTTAGTTTTTTTTTTCCCACATACAGCCACGATAGGAACGGTAATCTACCACAGGATCTCCTTCTCTCCACAGGAGAAAATAAGACCAGACAGGGCTGTGTGGCTCTGGCTCTGGCTCTGGCTCTGGCTCTGACTGTGGCGGAATGGGAACGAAATAGCATGTTAGTGGTGCATCATGGCCCGGCCCGGCGTGGCGCGGCGCAGCGCGGCTGGAGACTGTTACGGAGGGGATGCTCCCGGGGGGGAGAGATAGTGGCACTGACAGGGAATCAGCGCGCGTCAGCTGTTACAGGTAGGATTGGTCAGCGGTGGTCCCCGCGGGGCCTGGGGAAAAAAAAAAAAAACCTCCCGGGGCAACAGGTCCAGTCAATTATCGTTTGGGTAAATCTCATCCAGCTCTCCTCTCTCCTTAGCATGCGGGGGTATTGATAGTTGAGGACATGTGACACAACTGACAGGGGAGAAACAGACGGAGGTTGACAGGTTTTTCTCTCCTCCTCCCCCCACCCCCACCCCCACCCCCAGCCCCAATGCACCACCCCACTCCCCTACCCACAATGCATTGCTCTGCAGTCCATGGTTTGCTTTCAGTCACTGCAGCTGAATTTTAAAGGCTTGCATTCAGATCTTCTGCTTCATTTTGATGCTTTTCCCCCCTTCTTTTATGGCATCTCTCCCTGTCTCCACCCCCCCCCCCCCCCCCCCCTCCATCCCTGCCTCTCTCTCTCTCCCTCCCTCCCCCTCTACCTCCCTCTCTCTCTGTGCCATCAGCCTCACCTTTTCTTTGACAGTCTTCACTGAAACCCCTGGCACATGCTGCCAACTTTGGCCTCTCGCTCTCCCCCTCCCTTCCTCCACCCATCTCTTTCTCTCTCTCTCTTTCCTTCTCTCTCTCTCTCTCTTTCTCTCTCTTCTGCCTCCTCTTGTCTCCTCCCTTCCTCCTCTCCCCTTCTCCTCCTCCCTACCTCCACCCATCTCTTTCTCTCCCTCTCTTTCCTTCTCTTTTCCATCTCTCTCTTTTTCCTCCTCTTGTCTCCTTCTCTCCTCCTCTCCTCCCTTCCTCCCCTACTCCTCTCCCCCTCTCCCTCTCCCTTGCTTCACCCATCTCTCTCTCTCTCCTTCTCTCTCTCTCTTCTGCCTCCTCTTGTCTCCTCCCTTCCTCCTCTCCACCTCCCCCTCCCTTCCTTCACCCATCTCTTTCTCTCTCTCTTTCCTTCTCTCTCTCTCTTCTGCCTCCTCTTGTCTCCTCCCTTCCTCCTCTCCCCCTTCCCTTGCTCCATCCATCTCTTTCTCTCCCTCTCTTTCCTTTTCTTTTTTTCTCTCTCTCTTCTGCCTCCTCTTGTCTCCTCCCTTCCTCCTCTCCTCACCTCCCTCTCTCCCCCTCCCTTCCTCCACCCATCTCTTTCTCTCCCTCTCTTTCCTACCCTCCACCCCCCCCCCCCCTCCCCTTTGCTCCACTGCTGTGTCCAGCCACCCACAGCTCTCAGCACACATGTGGTGAGATTAGAGGGGGAACACGGAGCTCTATTGATTTCTATAGCTGTGAGATGACAACTTCGGTCTCAGCTCTCCCTATTTACAGCTGATTCACAGCAAGCCTCTTCACAATGAGACAGAGATGAGAAGGCAGCCCAGTGTGTGTGTGTGTGTGTGTGTGTGTGTGTGTGTGTGTGTGTGTGTGTGTGTGTGTGTGTGTGTGTGTGTGTGTGTGTGTGTGTGTGTGTGTGTGATTGTCTGTGGGTGTTTGTTCATGTTTGTTTTTACTTATCTTGGATGAATGTGATGCATGGATTATGGTAACCTATTATATATGCAGGCTCACTTAAAAAAAAAAAAAAAAAAGAAAGTTGGATGTAGTGTATCATGCAGCGTTGCATTTTGTGACAGATGCAAAACTGTAAATTATGAAATGGTCAAATGGACTTCTCTGTCACTCTTTCCGAAGGAAAAGCCATGTTTTTATTGCTAAAGCATTGGTTGGTAAACTTCCATCCTTCATTTGTTGTCTGTTATCAAGCAAAACCAGTGCTTAGAGCACTAAGTCAGCAAACACATTGGTTCTTCACATTCCAGCTACAGTATACGCACAAAATTAGATAAGACGTCCTTAAGCTCATATGCTCCACACACTTGACTTGATTGACTTTCAGATAATACATCTTGACTCCTTGCTCTCCATAGATGTTTTAAAAAATCTCTTGAAAACAGTTTAATAATAGAACAGTGTCCTTGCGTCTAGCTTCCTCCTAGTGTATGCCTGTGGTCTGTATCACTTTTGGTACCTTTGTTGTAGGTTGTCTTTTTGTATTCTTGTTTGTGCTTTTTTTTTTTTTTCTACTTCGCTTGACAGTCTGTCTTCGGTCTGTGTCCTCTCTGTACCTTAGTTGTACTTGTTGGCTATCTTGCCCTGGACTGCAGGAAGACAAGATATTATATCTCAGCGCGACCTTCCTGGATAAATAAAGGTTGAATATGTTTTGTTCTGTTTCCAATGGTTGTTGTCATCAGTTTGCTCTTTTTTAAAGATACAGGGTAAACTGTCTTCTAACATGTATATTTGGTGATTTGATATATTTGTTCCAGTCTAGTGTGTGTGTGTGGGGTGTAGTGTAATGTCCTGCCATGTCTAAATGTGTGAGCGAGGAACAGCTAGCACACAGCTGCCATGGTCCGTTGTGTACTGTGTAGCTGCATGGTTGTGTGTGTGTGTGTGTGTGTGTGTGTGATGAAGTGTGTCAGTGAGGTGTCCGTGAGGTGCCCGTCACAGCGGTCAGTCGGTGGGTCGGTGGGCTCTACATGCCACCAGAGAGAGGGCCCCAGCTGGAGCAGGTGGCTTAGCGGTAGCTGGGGTGGGTGGACCTGCCCGGGAGGATGTTGAGCATTCAGCCTGTGAACCACCGCCATGCCTGCTGATGGGGCTTCACAACTCCTGGAGCTAACAGCCCGGCACCTGCACGGCAGATTGGAAGTGACAACTGGGCTTGCTTTTCCTCTTTAATCTATCACTCGTTCACCCGACAGAATTCCCAAGTCGGGGTTGACGCAGACGGCTTTTGAAGCTGGGGCTGGCAAAAGTGATGACTTTATACATCAGAACGTCAGCCTTTCTAAGTAATCTATTTATGTGTAAGAGTGTACACAGACCTTGTGTTAATTAGGCAGTGGTGAATGAAGCACTGATGTTTATGTGGTCACTAGATGTTTCCAGTCTACAGTGAGCACTTGTGTAGTGTAGTATCATAATAGGCTAACAAGCATCTCCGTGATATTAACCATGGTAATTAGGGATGCTCTAAAGCATGCACTAATTTGAAGTGCAATTCTTAATCTCTGTAGCATGACCAACAGGACAAAATTGGCTTTACAGTCCTACAGCTCACTGCATTGCATTTTTTTTTCGTAATGTATTTTGGCCATGTAATGTTTTTTCATTGCTTACACAGTGTCAGTCAGTTTGATCTGATGTGATGGGCCTTCCTTCTCTTGACTCAGTAGCCAGTTTCCTTTAGCACTGAGCCACTAATTGAGCCAGAGAGAGTCATATGTGGCTCCCCCTGCCTTTTCCTTCAGTCACCACAGCAGGACACCACATGGTAAACACTTCACTCCATGTCAACCAATCTGAGTTTGGGGCTAAATTTGGAATACTTGTTTACCCCCAATTTATTGTTGGCATCACAAATATTTAGGGAGCTGTATATTTTCCCTTAAAATTGAAGTCATTTAGTATATCTCATGTAGGGTGGATTGCACTAATGTGGGACTTTTTTTTTGTATTTTGGACTTTGCAATTCAGACTCTAGTGTATTAATATTTTCTTTAGTGTTGTAGTTGTACTGTTAATATTTTAGTCTGGGGGACTGAAGAAGCTTGGGTGTCCCACATTAGGCAGCGTACCACATTAGGACAACTCCCCATAAGAATGTAATGTAATAATCTGATGTCCACAAGCAATGTTGATGTGCCTGTGTAGCTTTTACTGTCGATATGGCCACGGGTCAGTGTGAACCAGCTAAATCCTTTTTGTAAAACCAGTCTCGGGTTTGCTGAGATCAAAGCTGTCTTCCTCACTCTCTCCTTTTTATTGGAACAACAAAGTTACATCCTTCCCTCCGGCGGTTTATCCTCTCTTCTCGTGTCCACTTCCATTCGCGGATTGTTCTAGAATGTTATTTGCTCCTCCACAGTGCCCTCAGGCTCAGTTGTGTGCAGTGCATTTGATTGCAGCCGACCTTGTTTATCCTTATCAAACATGTCATTATTTCATGATCATTCTCTTTAGCTTTCTTTCTCCCCCTGACATTCTCTCATTTTTCCCCTCTTTTCCTGTCTTGTGCATCTCACTGCCCATCACAGTGCAACTTTAAGCAGCTGCCCACCCTGTTTCAGCTCAGCCTGTGAGCTCCGCTACAGCTGAGGGATCAGCCTCAGCTTCCTCAATGGCTCCTAACCTTCTCACTGTGCAATGCTGCTGCTGGATCAGAATAGATAACATGTTTGGAGAGGGAAGGAGAGAGGAAGTCGTGAGAAAGGAGAGAGAGAGAAAAAGGAGAGGGGAGAGGGGAGAGGGAAACAAAACCAACCTCTCACTGCTTCTTAATGTCCATCATGTGTCATGGCCGCTCCTGGGCTTCTTGTTCTGTCTGGCTGAATCTCCTGCTCCAGCAGTTGCTGCTTCCTCCATCCCTTGGAGGCAATGTGGGGTTTATCCTTTCCCTCTCTCTCTCTCTCTCTCTCTACCCTCATGTTGTCTATCGCTCTCTGCCTTGACACCAGATGCACCACAGTGTCCCCCCACCCCACTCCTCCCTTGCAAGGCTCAGCTGGCTGACTGACACCTGTCTGTCTCTGTGATGCACAGGAGGACTCAGGAGGAGAATGTTTGCTTGCCAAAACACCAGGCTTGTTTTCCTGTCCTGAATTGAATAACCCCTTGACCCCCCCTTTAGGTCCCCACCTGACTTCGTTGTCATGCGAAATTGAACAAATTTAGGGCAGCAAATCAAATAAAAAACCCGGTGGAATAAAAGCATATGACAAGTTTAGCAAACCGAGAAGCACAGCACAAAATCTTGCTACCTTCGAGCCTTCTAGGTTTTTCCGTGTGGACTTAATGTGGAAAAACCACTTTACCCTCCAGACAACTGAGGTAGCTGTGGTTTACAAGCCCCCTTTGATCAGATCTCCCACTCATTTAATGAGCTGCTCTTCTCTCTCTATGTCCGGGATGCAGTTCTGTCAGTGTCTATAGCTACCCATGCCCTTTGTTTTACTGCATCACAACATTTTTGTGGGTGCCCATTTTGAATCATCTGTTTTTTTTGTTGTTTTTTTTTGCCTGGTCCCCCTTGAATGTTTTGCTATAGCCCTGACATTAAAATGGACATATTTGATATCTTTGGCTCACTTGATTACCATGGGAACCGGGCGAATTCAGTCTGGCCCCAAAAACAAGCTGCCGCTGATGAAGACAAATGTGCAAACACAGGTTGGCAGAATTGCTTTTTCGGTGAGTGTGATCGGCCACGCTCGGTAAGGCGGAACCAGGGGTTGTGATTTATAGTTTCGCGCTGTCCCTGGACCACCACTGTCTGCTGCCTCCTACTACCTTAATTACCACAAGTGTGTTTATTAGAATAGTCGTACTACCCACAATACATCATCACAGCAGTCGAGTCGGGGACAGGAAATAGCTCTTCCCATGTAGCCTTTACGTTCATGGCTCTGCCTTCTGTCTGATTGGGCATGGAGGCAAATAGGGCAACACAGTGTGGCGAAAAAGACATAGTAAAGGTCAATGTAAAAAAAAAAAATGCTGTAAGGGTGTTGTGGAGAGTGGGAGGGAGGCAGAGTTTCAAAATGGAGAGACGAAGAAGGAAAATGGATGGCTGGAGATGAGGGGAGGCTAGCGTAAAAGCGAAAACGTGCAAAGATGGAGTGTTGGGAATGACAGCACAGTGGGAGTGGGAGGGAGCGGGCAGATAAAAATGGCCGCAGGATGTGGAGGCCTATAGTGATGCCTGAATACACAAACTGATGCTTATGGCAGTTTATTGCTTATTTAGATTTACTTTATTGCCATTCTGTATACAGCAAAAATAATTTACTGAAAATTTCAATGCAGTGCCTCAGAAAATCACAAGATTAAAAGGTGTCATTCACAAGAAACCGTTTACTAGTTGCTCTTTTTGAAATACAATTGGTCACTCTGAGTTGCATATGCATGCTGCACGTGAAAATGCTCTTCTACCCCAATTGCCTCCATTAGTCAATGAAAGAAAACAGACAGAATAACGAGCAAATAAAAAAGGCAAACGAAATGACGTAAGTTTGTGAATTAGAAAAAGCCATGCCACAGTTGTGATTACCAGAGGAGTGTTGTTGCAGCACACATTTACCTAGCAAAATAAAATTAAGTAGGTGTGTTGGTTTAGAACGTTTAGAGCTTCTCTTTGGTGTGCTATGACCGAATGGGCTTTGAATGATTGTAGCCTAAACCTGTCATTCTCCCCGTTCCATCTCCTCCACCAAACTAGAACAGCCTAAAACAGGAGCACTAAAGCATTTTTTTTTACCAAAACCAGCTCACAGGGTATTCATTAATACTAGAGACCACCTCAAAAATAATGAAAAAACAATGCAATGACACCTTTAAAATAAATAAATAAATAAAAGTATGTACAGCATCCTATCAGAATATATATCAGAATATACATGACAAGAAATGTACATAACAATTATAGCCCTAACCCAACAATTTACTGTCTCACAAAGCTGAATATCCAACAAGTTATCCAAGTGCATCTCTAAAAAAGTAATATCGGAAAGTGGCAGACTAAAGTAGCAGAAAGTTATTTGAAGCTGATTTATTCTAATCATGGAGTATTTTGTCCAGGATGTGGCCACAAGGCTGATTAACATTTAGAAAGTATGGTTCAAATGAATTGATTTCTTCCTGTCAAAGAAATGCTAATAGTATAGCTGACCAGCCAAGCATCCCTCCACATGCTGCTGCCTCCTGTGGATCACAGAGGGGTAGTGCAAGGAGAAATCCCTGGAATATTGGGCATTTTTAGTTCAGTGGTCTCAGTGACATTTGATGGATCGTGTTAACATATACTGTCAATTCATTGTCATATTTATATTACTATGTGTTTTTAAATGGACATATTAAGCATAAAGACATGTTTGAGCATTCATTATTTTTTATAAAGTTAAGAAACCACACGTCAACAGGGAAACATTTTGCCTTTTAGTCGGGTGTAATACACAAAAATTATGAATACATTAAAAGTCAGTGTTGGGCTCAATCCTTAAGGCTGTTTTTGCTGGTTCTTGGTTTTGGTTTTGGTTTTGTTTGTTTTTCAGGACATCACATTTTTTGTGCTTTGGTCAGTGGAGAGTTTGTTCTCTTCGTCTTCTCTTTATTTTCGTTATCTGAGACAGAAATTATGCTACATTATGAAATCAAGGCAGATAAAAATTCGCTGACATTATTTTACTAATGTCTTTTAAAAAAACATTTACAAAAACTCAGTGATATGGATCAAATCCATAGTCCATAATTATCACAAGTGGTGGATATGGCTCTTTCTAATTCTCTGTTTTTGCATTTGCACACAAATTCATGTCCTTCACTGACTGGACTAAACATACTTACTAATTTCTCCAAGTGGTTCCTTACAAGCTGTCTGAGAACCAGTTTTATTTAACATTTGGTTGGGTGATTTGGATTCTTATTTCTCATCTCATTAGTCACATCAGTCATATAAGCTTAACCTGTAGGAAGAGTTCCAGATACGTAACAATATCAAATGTGTTTATATGTATAAATGTGTCCATGTGTGCATCCAATTGTCAATAGGTTCTTAAAGTAAAAAAAAACTGTTTATGAAGAATGCTATACCACATACACCGTTACTAACAAAAAACAAGTTTGTCAAGTAGTGGTGATTTTTGTCAAACAGCTTCTGTTTCCGACCTATTGATTCTTTGTTGTTACACATAGGCTTCTGTGGAAGAATAATAAGGTTTTAGGTTGAAACAGTAGAGGTTCGTTATTTCAGTTTCATCCCACATCCATTGCTAACACAATGCCTTCACAGAACTGTGGAGACCACAGACTAAGCGTTCCGAGTCCTGATTTGCTCTTTTCACTGCCAAGACACTAAGTTCCCTCAGCTTGACTTAATTATGTGGCAGAGGTCATTGACACTGTTCCTGTCTGTTTGACACTAATTGGCCTTAAGAAACCACCACTCTTTCTTTCTTTCTTTCTCTCTCCATCTCTCTCTGTCTCTGTCTCTATCTCTCTCTCTCTATCGCTCTCTCTCTCACGCGCACACACACACATAGAAAGTGTGTGTGTTTTTTTCGCAAGTGTGTGTGAGTGTGTGAAATGTGGGCGTATAAAGGCCTAGGCCCAGTGCAGGTGAGTAAAGGAAGGACAAAAGAAAGAGGAATGAATCCTTCTGGAAAGCAGACATGAATGAAAGAACATTGTAAGCTACTGTAGCGCCAGCAACTGTGTATTTTCTCAAAAGTAGCATTGATATTGATCTTACCTAAGGTTAATTTACGGTAGCCTAGTGCAATTGTTTTGTCGGTGTGTGAAGAAATATAGGAACAATTTCCTGAAAATTGAGTTATTGATCTGGTCAGAAAAAAAGCATTATCAGATGCAACCAGGGAGTATGATATAAACATAAAATACCAGCAGGACACACGATTATTGGCAAAACATTCAACTCACTCCATTTTACTTACTTTTACATGTTTACTCTAAAAAGATAGACAGAGTGCAGCCTTTGCCATTCTTTAGTTAGGAGTAATTGAATTGAACAAATATTCTGCCATGCCTTATGCATGCTACTGAACAACAAAGGACTGATTAAATGCCCCAAAAATTGGGGTTGTTGGGATATAAAACGTTGAAGCAAATAGACCGTAAAGGAATCACGTGGTTATAAATTACTTCGTCGTTTCCATGGTTGTGTTTATATGACCGAGCGACTCGCTGGCCAATAATCTTAGCGTAGTTGTGATGAAGCGCAGCCATTGGTTTGCGTCATTTGTTATTTATCCAATGAAAAGATGTGCTTTTTACAAATCGTTATGAATCCCGGAAGCCTTTACTAGTGTGTTGGCCACTAGTGGGAAAAGCCAGCTCCTCGTCTTAATAATTTTGTCATTAAAAGGTAAGAATTACAATCCAAATAATTCTACGTTGTGTTGTCACCACCCTACCAAAACTAAAGTGTCTGTAACAGGGATTAGACTGTTCGACAACATGGGAAGAAATGACCTTGTGTGCATGAATGATTTAAAATTGTATGTAGGGTAACTTGGATATGTCATTAAACTATCGGCACGATGGCTAGTTAATTAAGGTAGTTAGCAATTAGCAGGCTAACTACTTAGCTGTCTGAAGGACATTTTGGTGCAGAATTCTAATATGTCGGTTGGCACGTACAAAATGCAGGATACTTGAGTTGATTGTATGCTGTGGTGGGGATAACAACTCCTTGCTTTAAGATGGTGGTAATATGCATTTAAAAAAAACAACTGTTACCCATGTAAGGCGAGCAACACTAAAGGTAAAGTTTACATTTATAACTGAATTGACGAAGTTTGGAGGCTTTAGAATGCTTGCTATTAGCTTAAATCTGGGTGCTCTTGCGTGCTTGCCGTTATGGCGAGAACCTTCAATTCTCAGAGTAGGTTGTGTCTGCTTTTTTGCTCAAATTTTCATTTTCTTGCACAGGAGGTGTTCACCCTTCAACCCAGTCTGCACTCAAATGGCGTCGTCTTCACCCCTTTGTCAACAAAACCAAATCAGACTTCAACAAGGCCTCTCTGGGTCAGTTTGAGCGCCATGCTATGTTTTATTCATTTTAGTGATCATGTCCGTCATGTACACATTGTCAAGGTTGCTCTTTAACATAATTATTATTTTCTTTTTACTCTTGAAAGAATCTTAAAACCTCATAATGCACACTGCAAGGCTATGGGCAGTGTAAAGGGCTCCGAAGTCAGCACTGTCCAACATGGTTCCAAACGAGGGCTTGAAAATAAGGACCCCTGTGCCACAGACAGAGGTGCCAGTACAGCCAACAAACTAAAAGGGGTGAGCAGACTTCCTGTGCTCGCAAAAAACTTCCAACAACCTGCCACTTCTGACCCCACTCAAAACAAATGGGAAGAGAGACCTCTGTTGGTAAGTAGCAAAATTGCTGGAAGAAGCTTCCAAGTCCATTTACAGTGTTTCTCTGTGATGCCCGACCTCTCAGTGAATGAGTAGGTAGTTTCTTGCGTGTTATGAATGTTTGTGTGAAATAACCTCCTTAGGGTAAAGACAAGAGAAAAAAGAAATGCACCAAGCCTCAGCCTTTCAACTTCTCCCAGCCCAGAGGCAGTAGGTTGGAGACACAAAAGCAAGAGCAGGCCTCTTCAAGAAATACTGGAAAGGTCAGGACACTTCCAGCCCCTCAGCCTTCCCAGTCTCATCCTGCTAAGGCACAGGGTGCTCTCCATCCCAAACCAAAGACTGGCAGTGCTGTACCCAGCAGAACTCAGCCTGCTGGTACTTTAACACACTCTGGGAATCCTTCCACGCAGTCAGCCACACCTAGTGGAAACACAATAAACCAGTGCCTCAGTGTACCCTCCAGGCTTGGACACAGGGATTTAGCAAACCACACAGTGGATTCACTTTCCTCTGTAGGTTGTCCTACCCTAGAAAACAGTTCCACAGATCGAACAGTGACCCAGTCTGAAGACATTAGTACCCATCTCAGCAGTATTTCACTCACCGCTTCAAAGTGTGTGGCCAGTGCAAAGGATGGTGGTCCGTCTAAAGCCCCAAGTCCCAAAACTCCATTCAGGACTTTCCATAGTCGTGCTGCCCCTCAGAGGGTGGCGGTGAAAAGAGAAAACCAGGCCCAACCTACCCCCCGTGTCTGCAAACCGGACAACACAACAGGTGAGTGGCTATGTTTGAGGTCATTGTGTTTAAATCGAAATATTGCAAAGTTATTATTTCTGCCTGTCATCCACTCATCTGGATCGGTGACAAATTAGAAACTGAGGCAGAAATTGTGCCATTAAAAAACAATGTACAAGAGATTTAGATTAGATTCAACTTTATTGTCATCACGCATGTATAAATACAGGGTAATGAAGTAGGGTGCCGCGTGGACAGAAGTCGTTCAGGTTCTGAAACGGCAAAAAACGGATAATGTGGACAAAGTTTTGAATTTGGTTGGTCACATTCCAACATATAGCTCCTTTAAATGGCTTTAGCAAAGTTAATGCATTTGAAATCAGATTTTTTTGATAAATTTAGAGCAATGAACTAGATGTTTCTGATGGTCTTCAACTCACTGCAACAGTCATAGGTTTTTAATTAACTGAAGTAATTAAAAGTGATGCAAACAAAAACAGACTGGTTGAAATGTTGGTATGGGTTCGTATGGCGGAAATACTTTTTCACATTTCATATTCAGACTATGGCAGGCCAAACTACACTAATACAGGCCATCACAGTCTCGTTAATGTATTGGAAACACTGTCGTAAAGCCACAGTGTGTTTGGTCAGCTAAGGTTGCTAAATTATCAGCTCAAGAAAAGTCATATTCTTCTTTATACTCCCCTCATGGTTTCTGTTCTCCTTGCAGACGGGTTCTGCCCAGACCCCTCTGCCCTGCGCAGTATCCTGCAGGCGGAGGGGGTGACTGCCAGCGGACTACAGGGCACCACTCCACGCCCCTCTGGACGTGGCACCTCTGTGTATATGGTCAGTGCTCATGTAGTAAGCAGTTTATCAGCTATCTGTACAGTCATTGGAGCTGCCATTGCAGTGTGTCTCCAACTGTAATTAATTGTGAATAAACGTACATTTCAGCCCCAGAGGGTGCCTGTGGCGAAGAGTGCGCAACGGAAAAAAGCTGACGCCAACACAGGTCAGTGCTGACTTCTACAGACATGAAAAAATGTTTACATTTGTGTTACTACTATTATTATTTAGGGCTGCAACTAATGACTATTTTGGTAGTCAACTAATCCATTTATTGTTTTTTCGATTTGTCACAATTATTTCTGTTGTTATTTATTTATTGTCAACTTCATTTGTATAGCGCATTTCATACACAAAGGCAGTTCAATGTGCTTAACAAAACATAAAAGAAACAGTATGTAAAAGCACAAAAGATAAAATAAGTGTAAAAGGATGAAAGTATAAGGTAAATAAAAGACATAAAAACTGAAGGAAAACAGGAAATAAGTATACAAGAGTAATTAAAGGCAAATCGCTTTCAGAAATCACCTGGTCTTAAGTCTAGATTTGAGCAGTAAGAGCATTTTTTATGTCTTCTGGACATTGGTTCCAAAGCTGAACAGCACACACACCACATTTTGTTGTGACAGCATGGTTTACCAACAGATTTTTCTGCTGTGATCTTGGAGACCTAGTGCATATAGCTGAAACATATAGGTAATGGGGTACCATTTCATTTAATGTTTTAAACACAAGAAGGCAATCAGTTCAATAACTTGCTGGGAGCCAGTGCAGAGACCTTAAAATTGGAGTAATGTGGTCAATTCCTTTTGTTCTTGTAAGAACCCTTGCTGCTGCATTTTGGATCAGTTCAAGCTGTTTCATGGTCTTTTTAGGAAGGCCTGTGAAAAGGCCATTGCAGTAATCAACCCTACTCTAAATAAAGGCATGTACAAGTTTTCCTAGATTTTGTTTTGATACAAGACCTTTACGTTTAGCAATGTGTTTTAGGTGATAAAATGTGGTTTTAGTGATTGGTTGCACACTAGGTAGTTTGTCACCTTTTTTTAACCCTCATGAGTTTGCAGGTATGCAGTATGAATATAACTTTATCATATTCCTACATAAGCCTTTACATGCCTCAAAACCTGTACATTCAGTTAATAACCAGTGGTGGCAGTGAAAGTTCCAGCATCCTCTGATCAATGCCCTTTCAGCAGCCTAAACCTAGGGACCTAATTTTAAATTGACTTTTGAAATGAGATGAAAAGATGAATGATACAGCCTACTGAACTGGTGAATGATAAAAACGATGCTTGACAATGACCAAAAAAACTCTCAGTTGAGACCTAAATACATACAATTACAACTGTATATGATTTGAAAGCTCAGTTCGTTCAATTCTACTGTAAAGATGCATACTGGTAGTTCAACGTTAATCAGTACAACTGTGACGTTAATGCACGTCAAAAACAAACGTCCTTTAAAACAATCGTCCATCCATCTAATCACTACCTAACTGTGGCTTGTTGTACAGTCAGAGGAAAGATGAGAACTTCGATGTGTTTTTTGTTGCATTTAACACGTTACCCTTAATGTAATGTAATGACCTAAAAATAATTCATGTCATTCTGGAGGACATATTTTCCAAAAGGTAATTAAGTCCATACAGTGAACTTACCTATCCTAACTTTCTACCACTCGATTTGTTTAGGGTGCTCATGCATCACTGTCATGCAGCTGTGGTAGACTACACCAACCTTGCTTTGCAGACTGTACATTCAACGTGTTTGATTGTTGTAGTTTCTTTGAAATGTTCCCAAACTTTACAAGTTGAGGCTTTACTTTTCATTATTCTGATAATGCTCACTTTGTGTGCACTAGGGCTGGGCGATATATTGATATTATCGTAATATCGTATCGTAATATTTATATCGATATGTATTTGACACTATATCGCCATATCGATATATTTTCAATGATACAATACCACTTTATACAAAACCACTTATCCTAATGTGTTCACACTGTTCAGACAGCCGGAGCTTTCTCGGATCACTCAGTTTTCATTGTGATCGTAACATTGAACGTGTTTTGACAGTCATTTTGCCTGAATGCTTATTGCCTGTCAGAGGAAGGTTAAGTTAAAAAAATAAAAATTAATAGATTTTTCCCTCCTGTTGCTTTTAAATAGGTCACACAATGTTTCAATAATTATCGATATCGACCGATATGAAACACTTATATCGTGATACAGATTTCAGCCATATCGCCCAGCCCTAGTGTGCACCATCATTCAGTTGCTATACTTCAGTGGTTGATTAGTTCAGATCGCAAATAATAATGTTACTGCCCCCAGCATTTTCTGTACTGCATTGTTGTCATTTGGAATTGAGACGGTGTTTAGATGCCGGGCTCAAAATTAAATGTAATTAAAATTAATTAAAAGCCTCTCAGTTTGTTTACAATAATACGACGCGTGGACAATAATTTAAGAAAAAAAAATGACGAATTTTCATAATCCACATTGTCAACATAATCGACTAATCGTTGCATCCCTATTATTATTAATATTTGTTGATATTTGTCTTTTTTGACGTAAAGCAACTTAAACTGCTGTGTTGTATGAAATGTTCAAATGGCCAAAAATAACCTAACTATCTGCGTCACATCCAAGATACAGCGCATCTGTTAGCATTTACTTCAACCAACACTGCATTTGTGTTTCAGGAGAGGCTCCGGCCTTCCTCCCAGACCCAGCAGCCCTCGGCAGCATCCTGAGGGGCGAAGGCATCCAGCCTGGCGGGCTTCTAGGGGACGCCACCCCCCGCACCTCAGTCTGCCAGCCAGGCAGGGCCACCTCCATCTGCAAAGTAAGTCATCTTAAACTACCCAAAGACTGCTCTGTGTTTATTATTGCCGTCTGCTTAGGTACAAAAGTTCAGGGGCATTTGAATTAGGGCTGGGTATCATCTGGGACATGGCAATTCAATATGACTTTCGATATAGGGCTCACGATACGATGCGATTTTCGATACAGTGCGATTCGATTCCGATATCGATACATATTACTTTATAATTATTACTCAATGTCATTCATTCAACAAAACCAGACAAATATTATTTATGTCACAGAAAAGGTGTCCAGTCTCACAAGGTACCTGTTGTCAACTTATAAAAACTATTTGTGCAAAAGAATACAATATGGCTAATGTACATTTTGGTTTAGAATCAATAGTGCATTTCTCTGTGCAGTAGCTGCTGGGGGGTGTATTGATATTAATAGGCAGAATATCGATATTATATCGTTTTTAAAAATATCGATTGATAAAATATTTATTTTATTTTATTTTTTTATTTTTTTTAAAGCACAGCAGTAATTTGAATACTAATACTGAAAGAAAGAGAGTGGACGAAAAACAGAATTATATATAAGCAGGAGGTGGAGGAGTATCAGTGTCTAACATCTGCCAGGGTTGTAATGCCATCATGGAGGAATGGAAAAGGATCACAAAAACAACCTGTGCAGCTGTGATGAAATTCATGTTAAGGCAGGGCTAGATAACAAGGGTGCTCACACAAATAACTATGAATGTTTTTGAGACAGTTTGGATATGTTTGGGTGTACTCACTTTTGTGGCCTGCTGTGTATACGAAAATGATTGTGTCTTAAGTTATTTTCAGAAGGCAAAAAATCTATACTGCTACACAAGCTTCACACTGACTAGTCAAAAACATATCCAAGTGTCATTTTCTGTAGCATTGTCCCTTGAAAGATGTTGCACATTTTTTTGCTGAAATGTGAAGTTTTGTGAGATACTGTATATAGTTCCTGACTATTTACGTGTTTCTGCTATAGGCTCGGAGAGTACCTGTATCAAAGCCTCGGACTGTAGAAGGTTCTGCAGCCAAAGGTGAGTGGATGGGGCCTTTAATGTCTCCTCACTCAAATCTCACAAACTCAAAAGTACAATTCAAATGTAGCACGCAAGGTCAACGTCACGGCTAACGAACACACCCTCTGTTCGCTGATTGGATCGGTCTTGCTGGGGCCGACTAAATGACCCTCAAGAGATTCTGGTCCAGACCCTCTGTACAAAATGAAATGAAGTACGAGTGGCGGGTTTACCAGGCTACGCCACAGAGCCATCCAGGATATATTCCCCATAAAATGTACACACAAATCAGCAGTTCTTCGCTTCCGCCAAGAATAAGTCAGACTACTGGCAGGGGGCGTTAACACACAGATGAGTACATATTTATGACTGCAGATTTAGGTTTTTGGTAATTAACCACTGAAAACGCTACACGTCGTGTGCCTCTTAAAAATGGTAATGAAAATGGTGAAAAGGTCAAAGGTGGTCTTCAGCAGGGCTGGCTGTGTGTGCTAACGGTCGCTCTGCTGTGTGTGTGTGTGTGTATTTCAGGGAGCACGGTGACCTTCTCTCCTGACCCCACCGCCCTACGCAGCATTCTGCAGAACGAAGGCATCCAGCCAGGGGGTGCCACACCCCACACCTCAGCCTGCCCTGCCAGGGGCACCTCCATCTACACAGTCAGTCGCCCCACACTACTCTGCCCACAGTCACAGTCTACTTGAATATGGGTTTTGGACTGATATAAAGTGCAATATTGATGTTTGTGTGTGTGTCTGTGTGTGTGTCTGTGTGTGTGTCTGTGTGTGTGTGTGTGTGTGTGTGTGTGTGTGTGTGTGTGTGTGTGTGTGTGTGTGTTTTCCTTCATCTAGGCACAGAGGGTTCCTGTGGCAAAACCACCAAATGGTCAGACCTTTTCTATCTTGTTTTCTGTTTCCAGAGATGAGTCTGCTGTTGCTTATCGTTGCTTATCCTTCCCCAAATCAAATGGCTGGGGTGTGTGTGTGTGTGTGTGTGTGTGTGTTTCTGTATGTGTATGCATATTCTTCAACCTGCTTAGGCCCAGGCAGAGTCAGCCCCAGAATGACCCCTGTCAGATACACCCCAGGCAGAGTCGCTAACACCAAGCCACAGTCTGCGGTTGGTGAATCCCCAAATTTCCCCCCTTTATAAGACTATAATTTTAATTTTAAGTCTTAAATGCCAGTTTTACATTGTGTGTGTGTGTGTGTGTGTGTGTGTGTGTGTGTGTGTGTGTGTGTGTGTGTGTGTGTGTGGGCGAACTCCAGAAACCGCTGTCTGCTTACCGGATGTCTGCTTACCTGTCTGCTTACCGGCGCACCCCCAAGTTCAGTGACTCGCCAGGCCCCAAGGGTGTGCAGGAGCCTAGCCCCGTGCCTCCATCTCAGGGGGAGGTGAGTAGAGCTAAGAGAGAAGGGTCTCAAAGCCCAGGAGTAGTGATGTAGATCAGTGTTTCTCCAAGTTTTTCAGATCGAGGACCACTTTCCCCCCTTAAAAAAAACCTCAAGGACCACTACTTTCCATCTGAGGCTAACAGGGCTATGTTAATGTATGAATTGTTGTGGCATCAAAGCCCTAACTAGGGAATGGCAGAAGATGATATACTTGTCATTTCAACACACTGTGTATACCATAGGTAGCTTAAGAAACATTAAAAAATATTTTAACACAACTGCTCGCGGACCACTTGGGATTTCTTGCGAACCACCAGTGGTCTGTGGACCACACGTTGAGAAACAATGATGTAGATGAAAGAAGGCATTTGCTTAACGTCCAATAGGCCCAGTGTGCAGAGGTGAAGATCCTGACTTCAGAAAGTGCAAACCCTGCCTTGCCTATGCACTTGACACAAGTGCTTTTACTTACTAGCTGATCTCACCTATCTGATGATTTCTGTGCTCATTAGAATTAGCTGATTCAGGAAATAGTTGGACCAAATATGTGTGAGGGTTTTTACCTTGCCACAATAGGCAAGGCAATAAAAACAATAGCTAGAACACTACTAAAAATATATATATATATTTGTCTGCCCCTGCCGAGTTTCATCAAATGGTTAAAAAGGCTAATGCTGTCTCTTTCAGGATGATGTTGTTCAGAGGCTGTTTGAGGAACAGGATGAGGAGAAAATGGAGGACGAAGAGGAGCAGCATGCCACACTGCAAACGGGTGAACGTCCTGAACCCGAGACAGAAGTGAGTGCAGCTAGCGTCACACCTCTTCCTTAGTGATTCTCTGTTGTTATTACCTCAGCCAGACAGGGGTTAATGTAATCATTCCCATTTGTTGGTTGGTTAGCAAGATAACTCAAAAAGTACTGGAAGGATTTTGATGAAATTTTCAGGGTAGGTCAAAACTGTCTAACTTAAAAGTGATTAGATTTTGGTGGTGATCCAGATCTGAATCCAGGAATTTTGTATAGAATTCTTCACCATTGTGAGAGAGGGCCAATTTGTTCCCCATAGAACTGTCGCCCTCTTGTGGTGACATGCATTGGCTCACTAAACCACCTTCCTGGGTTCCAGCTCTGCCACCAGTGGGTGAATGGGTAAATGTGAGGCATACACTGTAAAGCACTTTGAGTGCTCGGAGGAGTAGAAAAGCGCTATATAAATGCAGTCCATTTACTATTTACCATTTACCACAGGTTAGGCCTCCCGTGTCTCATGAGTCAAAGATGGCCGACGTGCAGCAGTGCCCTACCCCAGCAGACCAGCAGGGGAGCCGTGGGCCCTTCATCCAGGCCATCCAGCGGGAGTCGGTCATCGTGCTGAGCTCAGGACTGAGGCTCTTCGACGGGACGCCCGCTCGACCACCCGCCCCGCCGCCCAATGGCACCCAGGTCCCCTCCAGCGTCCAGGAGCCCCGCTGCATCAATGCTCAGCCATCAGTTAGCCTGCTGCCAGAGTGCCCACCTCTGCCCGCGGGTCTAAAAAGCA
Source organism: Coilia nasus (assembly GCA_027475355.1). Classification (NCBI taxonomy): domain Eukaryota; kingdom Metazoa; phylum Chordata; class Actinopteri; order Clupeiformes; family Engraulidae; genus Coilia; species Coilia nasus. The sequence continues at coordinate 10,826,674 of CM050206.1, read as the reverse complement.
CTGTTGGCCTGGGTACCACTCCCAACAAGACCAAAGCACCCTGTCTGAAGAGAGGTAGGAATATGGCCACTACTCATTGCAAAGCCCAGTGCTTGAAGTACCTCTATCAGACCACATATATTTGGCCCTACACAATTTGTTTGTTGTCACTAGAGATACTAGCCTGGGTGTGCCCATACTGCCTGTGACGCTGCATTTACATTTCGCGAGCAAGTCAGTCTGGCCAAGCTGCCTATCTAAACCATTTCTGCTCAGTCCTCAGATAGGGGGCCAATGAAAATCGAGCATTTCAAAAGGCAATGACGCGGTAGTTTGGCGACTGGAAATCTATCTCAGTCAGTCACAGTCAGTCAGTGTGTACATGGCGAACATGGAGCAGCCGTAAGATTTCAATGCATCTGTAGCTGCTGTTTAGGATGAATTCAAAGGGAAGTTCTATATGAAAATAGAGCAAAGGGCAGCCCTTGAAGCATTTGTTGCGGGAAAGGGCGTTTTTGCAATGCTACCGACCGGCTTCAGTAAAAGTTTAATTTATCAGTTAGCCCCGCTGGTAGCCAAGTCCATTGGGCTTTGCGAGGACGCTGTTGTTGTGGTCATTTCGCCTTTGATCGCACTGATTCGTTTTTCGAATATCAATATTAAATGGCCAACACCAGCCACTCTCATGTGCACCTCACAAGTCCGACAAAAATCATTTAACGCCATTTCTATATGACTACAGGCTACTACTACTTTTTGTTTGGATCAAGCAGTTTCTTCTACTGGGGTATACGTCAGAGGGCAGAGGGGTGTGATTGATTGAAGCTTCGTCCAGTAGCAAACAGAGGCATTTGAAAGAGGCGGGTTAAGCCCGCCTTCTGAGAAATGGGTTTACAACACAGCTTGGCCAGACCAATGCTCACAGAGCATTGACAAGTCGCGATAGCCAGGCTATAGAGATACACCGATGGGCTATTTTTTCATCCGCAACCGCATCACAACACTCATCATCCGTCCGCTATCCATTTGCACCCACGGTTTTTGACCAATTCTCAAAACCGCACCCGTCCACCATATTTAACAATGTAGGCTATTTTTTTTTATTCGAGTAGTTAAACCGCCACCCATCGACTTTAATTAAAATATTATTTTTCGTCACCATCCTGAATATACACTCTTGCAGAATACGCTCAGAACAAGCGTGCGGTGTGAATAGCCTAATTTGTTAACGTGCATTCTAAACAAATACGGACAGAAAACGGGCACTTGCTATCTACACACTGTATACGGAGAGTGTTTGGTGTGATTGAGCCCTAAGACTGCCACTGCTTGTTGGCCATGCATTTTGCATTGGATGTTTTTATGAGATACAGACCCAGTAAAGTCCTCTCTAAATTCCTCATACCAAAGAAAGAGTACTAATCTGTTTGAGCAAATATGAACCCTGCTGTAAATAAAGTTAGTTAGTTAGTGGTCTAAATACAGGCGCTGCTGTCTTTGCTGGAATGCTGTAGTGGTGCCAATGTTTTAGTCCTTGCTTCCTCCAACCTCGAAAGCTGTTAAACTGCATTACTCCACAGCACAGTAACACTGACTTAAGGATTTTTCAGCACTTTTGCAGATGCAGTTTTATGTTGTGTTTTTACATCATCAAACGAAATACAGCTTTCACTTTACTGGTTCTTAAATGTTTCTCAGATCAGTCCAGTTGTTGTCTTGTCCTACCCGGAGTCTTAATAGTGTGTGTGTGCGTGCGTGCGTGTGTGTGTGTGTGTGTGTACACGTGTGTGTGTGTGTGTGTGTGTGTACACACGTGTGTACACGAGTGTGTGTGTGTACACGTGTGTGTGTGTGTACACATGTGTGTACACGAGTGTGTGTGTGTACACGAGTGTGTGTGTGTACACGAGTGTGTGTGTACGTACGTGTGTGTGTACGTACGTGTGTGTGTACGTACGTGTGTGTGTACGTACGTGCGTGTGTGTGTGTGTGTGTGTGTGTGTAGTGTTGGAGCTGCGTGCACAGCGGCCCACCCTGACGGATTTCCTGCTGGATGATGAGTGTGCCACTTACATGTCCCAGCCCCAGCACTGCGCGGCCCCACCCCGCTGCTCCGACCCCATGGCCAGCACCCTGCTGTTCCAGGACTCCACTGTGAGTATACGCCCCCCTCTCTCTCCCTCACGCTAGCCTGGCTATCGTGACTTGTCAATGCTCTGCGATCATTGGATTGGCCAAGCGGTGTTGTAAACCCATTTCTCAGAAGGCGGGCTTTACCCGCCTCTTTCAAATGCCTCTGTTTGCTACTGGACGAAGCTTCAACCAATCACACCCCTCTGACATACGCAGCAAAGGAAACTGCTTGATCCAAACAAAAAGTAGTAGTAGCCTGTAGTCATATAGAAATGGCGTTAAATGATTTTTGTCGGACTTGTGAGGTGACCATGAGAGTGGCTGGTGTTTTTGGTCATTCAATATTGATATTCGAAAAACGAATCGGTGCGATCAAAGGCGAAATGACCACAACAACAGGGCTCTCGCAAAGCTCCATCGACTTGGCTACCAGCGGGGCTAACTGATACATTTTACTTTTACCAAACCAAACTTATACCAAACTTTCACCTCAACAAAATGCTTCAAGGGCTGCCCTTTGCTCTATTTTCAGAGAGAACTTCCCTTTGAATTCGTCCAAAACAGCAGCTACAGCTGCATTGAAACCTTGTCGTTGCTTCACGTTCACCATGTTGACAGTGACTCAGATAGATTTCCGGTCGCTAAACTACCGCATCTTTTGAACTACCTGCCTTTTTTAAATGCTCGATTTTCATAGGCGCCCATTCTGAGGCACGAGCAGAAATGGTGTAGACAGGCAGCTTGGCCAGACTGACACAGACAGTATGGGCACGCCCAGGCTACCCTCACACATGCATAGTATTGAATAGTTTTGGCTAATTAAATACAGAAATGGGGCATGTACCTTTGTGTGATCATTTCTCTCTCTCTCTCCACCCCCCTCTTTTTAACTTGAAATTCCAAAGTGCTTTATTGGCATGACAAAGCATTTGTAACATAAATAGAACATGCAGATACAGGTACAAGTAGTCCAGATACAAATGTAAAATCTGGTCATGAACTTTAACAAATATTCATAGTACACATTCATAACATCTCTCTCTCTGTCTCTCTCCCTCTCTCTCTCTCTCCCTCTCCCTCTCCCTCTCCCTCCCTCCCTCCCTCCCTGTGTCTCTGGTTGCCTGTGTCCTGTCACTAGTGTTTCCTGCCTATTGACCTGGCCTCCCTCAGCCAAACTCCATGTTCTGCGTGAACAGGGCCGCCTCTTGCGCCCACGGGTCATCCGGCAAGAACCAAAGCACAGTGTTTAGTGCCTGCGCTCTGACATCAGCAGCACGTCATAGATGGGTCACAGAAAGACAGCTCAGGTGTGTTCTGTCCATTAAGGGCAATATTTGTGGGTGAGTGGAGCCTCTCACCCTCCCAAAGTCAATTATGTGACAGTTTTTTTTTTGTTCACTTTTATAATGTAAGCCATGATTAGGTCATACAGACAGTCATTAGATGTACACCCACCAACTACTGTGTATGTCTTCATCTCCCCAGCCACATGGCATTCATGGCATACAGCAAGTATGGCTATATCTTAAATGTTCCAAGTTTTATGTGTTCATCCAAGTAACTGTCTTGATCACTGTCGAGAATAACTATCTAAAACTGCTGTATTTCATGTGGATCTTAAAGCTATCTCTGTATTTGTCTTAAGCCCAACACTAATATGACAGCCGATGTCTAGACTTACCACAGATGAAGGCTTAGGTCCTTGTTACTGCCTCACCCCAGTATTTTTCTTTGATCTGTCGTCCACATAGCTGTTGCTGCCATATGCTGTGATCTAACTGATCAGTCCCTTTGCCCTAAATAGCCTTCAAATAATACCAGCTGTTTATGCTGCTTGTTTTCTACAAATGTGTGTGTCTCTGTTTTTATCATCTGTGTGCCATAATTTGTCAGTTTTTGTAATTACTGTATGTATGTGTTTATAATAAAAGTATTATGATATATTTGTTTTGCACCTGTCACATTTATTGACACTCCTCTGTGTATAGTTGGTCTCTTCTTGTGTGTGCTGGCTGTATTATCTGTGTTTTAGTGATGCTTTTGTTACCTGGTCCCCCGGAGGGGATTGACCAGGTATTACAATGATCCTGTCTGTGTGTGTGTGTGTGTCTGTGTGTGTGTGTCTGTGTCTGTCCAGCCGCAATGTCCCTGTTTGTCCACATGGGGGACCAGGTTGTCATCTCTGATTGCACTTGTTGTATATGATGGGCAGGAGGCACGCACGTTATTCAGCTGCAGCAGTCCTCATTTCGCACCGCTGAGTTATTGGGCTGCTTGTATCTCTCTCTCTCCCCGACCCCCCCCCCCCCCCCCCCCCCCGTCCCCGTTGTACTCTTCTCCACGGTGGCTGTCTCCTGGAAAGAGCAAAGGACACTCAGTGTCACATTTGGCCTTTTCTGTCCTGCGCCATCACCAACTTTGCCCTTTCGTTTATAGCGGCATGTGATCGACACCTCGCCCAGGGCTTGTGCCTCTGCGGGGTCACAGAGATCGTGTTCATCAGCACGGGTTTTCATCCACATTCCACCCCTCAGCAGCAGGGAAGCGTGCTCTCCCCGAAGGCCGTTCATGGAGAAACCTGGAAGTGCAATGTTTTGCAGTCAGCCTGTGATTTAAATGGAAGCAGCCATTGTTATTATAGGAGGGGAGAACTAAGACAAGTCTCAAACTAACAGTGACAATCATTTTGATAGCAGAAACAAAAACTACTACTCAACTAAAAAGAAATGATTGTAGTTGTGAAATATATCAAAGAGAAATCAACTTTTCATTTCAAGATTATTTAATTACATCTCAATGTACTTGTATAAGAGAGTTAAAACTCCTTGTGTTTTTTGCTCCTCAAAAAAATATTGATAAATAGTAAGTGAAGTGTGTTTGTGAGAGACAGGGGGGGGAGTGCAAAGGCTGTCTTTAGGTTGTGTTTATCAGTCTTATCGCCTGGTGGGAAAAGCTGTTTTGGAGTCTGGTGGTCCGAGCTTTAAGCCTTCTATATCGCCTGCCAGATGGCAGCAACCATAGCGAGGATGGCTGGGATCTGTAGAGATGCTTCTGGCCTTTCTGATGCATCGCCTCTCATACAAGTTCTGGGTGGAGGGCAGATCACATCCACAGATGCCCTGTGCTGTACGCACCACATCCACAGATGCCCTGTGCTGTACGCACCACTCTCTGTAGTGCTTTTCTTTTGTTTGCAAAGCACCTTCCGTACCATGCATTAATGCCTACAGTCAGGATGCTCTCTGTAGTGCCTCTGTAAAAGATCTTCAGGATTCTGGGTCGTATACCAAACTTCCTCAGTCATCATTTTCCCCTTTAGTTTCTATTGGAGGTAGATGGAGCATTTCGTCTTGTTCTGTTTGACACAGGTTACATGAAAAGACTGAAGAAAGAATGAAATGACCCTTATTTAAGATCATGCCCCAGTTTAAATACGTAACTCTTGGATAATCACCAGCGTCATGGCTCCTTTTCAGTCCACTTGCACCCTCACAACTACATCCTCATACAAAAGATCAGTACAATAAAATACCTCATACAAATCGAGGGGTCTCCCTAAAATGATGTTTGTCTTTTTCACTTGACCTTGTGCATGAAATCGGGGTGTCAGCTGAATATTGCTATTATAAAAACAATCAACCAACAAGAATATGCTTTAGGCCTGAGACCCCCAGGATTTAGAAAGTGTGTGTATTTAAAAATCTTCTAATAAATATATGCAGTAAGTGCCTAGGCTACTTCTTTATTCGTTTACTGTTTAATAAGCTAAAGGTGGGAAGTTGTGAAAATGATAGGAGACAGACGTTTTTACTTTTAACTGGCACATGTACTTTATATTGAAATAAATGTGCGTTTTGCAGACTTTGCAGAATACTTATTTAAATATCAGAGCCTGTAATCATTTCCTCAACTAATCCAAAGGCATTGTACAGAAAATAAGCAATCCTTAGACATATTATCTTTTATAAAAGGAGGTGATTCTAGGGCCTTGTGGTCTTCATCTCAGGTACTTCAAATTAACCACACCTGTTGTGGTAGATTCAATCAGTCTAATTAAACAGAGCCTTCTCTCGTTTACCTTCAAAGTCTCATATACAGGTCATCCACGTTACAGGTCGGGTTTCTACTGATGTTCTTTGCATCAGTTAAGCACATTCATAACATGTCAGCGTAACCATCCCTCATTTGAAACCACAAAGTGAGAAGTGAGGGTTTTTTTTTTTTTTTTGGCGTAACTAAAATGTGCATTGATGATAAGTTAGTTGGACAGCTGGTTACATTATGAGTAGCCAGGTAAGCACAGGTGTTAATAGGGACACCCACTAAAGTCCTGATTCACTGCCTAACTGTACAGAGGCTTTGTTAATTTCATTAGTAACACCTGTGCTTGCCTTACTAGTTCCTTTTTGCTTGCTGTGACATGGATCCTTAAAGTTGTTATATTCTGTTTTTAAAAGCCTCTACAAGTTTTAAGAAAGAGATATGTTCTCTATTGCTTTTAAATATACTTGATGGATGTGCACTTTTAAACAATGACAACCAGCTTGTCCTTGGTGTCATGCATATTTCATCACAGTAAGTGGATGGAAGGCCTCGCTATTATAAACCAGATTGAAAAATAACACAGACTTCCCTGCCATTATACACTTTAATTATTCATGAAGTAGGTTCAATCTAATTCTCATATCATTGCTCAATGATTAAGAGCTTCAAAGTAAAGATACTGAGCCAATGTTTCTGACTGGCTGCAGAGTGCCTGCACAGGCCAGGCTGAATGACAGGCTTATATTTAGTTCAGCGTCATGGGAGAGCCTGCGTGTGTGAGTGTGTGTGTGGGAGGGACAGGGGTGTGAGGGGGAAGGTGGGTCTGTATAAAACTAAAACCCCTCCTCGCCCTGAGGTCCTGAGAGCAGGGAGAGAGTTAAAGTGCCATTTGTGCTGTATTTTTCGCCCCTCTCTCTCCTCTCTCCCCCTTTAATTTTGCCAAGATGTCCCAGGCGAAAAGCCAGTCCTCGGACCCCAGTAAGATGGGGATCGGCCGAGCCATTGCCGTGCTGACGTCTGGAGGAGATGCCCAAGGTAAGCCTGTTTTAAAACTGCGCAGTCAGAACTGTCTAGGACTAAATCCAAGTGAGAGGAGCAAACTGGAGAACTTTAGGAGAACCGGTGTGCCTACTAGAGCTTATGTAGTTATTTGTAGTGCACTAAAAGGGGTAGTCTAAAGGCGTCTGCACAGAGGCTTTGGTCACAGTGAGAGAGGCACTATTTACCTCTGGGATACACGTGAAGGTAAAAGTCTGTGTTAGGCAGTGGGCGGGACCTTACCTAGAACTCCTAAATGTTTCAGGCGGTGAAGCAAAGAGGACTCTGCTTGTGTCAAGCAAGTTCCACATAAAGTCATGCACAGTTTCACTGTCAAAGGCTTGTTTCAGTGGCAGCTTCGACCCAAAAGCTCGTATTTAGGTTCGTTTTCGTTGGTGTGAAAGCATCAATAGAAATCATGCGGACCGAGATCGCCAAAAGGAGGTCTTGGTCCTCTTGATTCCGCACCAAACGAGCTGTTCGAAATGCCTTATGGGTAGCTAAGATAAATATTGATGAGGAAACGTCAAGCGGACCAATTTTGATTCGTTAACCAATGTGAAAGCGGACCGCACCACAGTCTGTATGCTACATAGTAACAGTTTTACAGCCTGGTCCTGGTCAAATAGTCGAACTAGTAGAGTGAACTAGTGTCTCTTGCAGCAGTGTGGTATGTACAGTGCATAGAAGTTAGAACTGCTCAGCATTTTACCTAAACTAGCTTGACCCCACCATTGGAGATATGGAAATGATGCACATTGTTCTGAATATTCAAGTGCAAAATTACGATGTGAAGTTATTAACTTCACACACAGAAAAAATATTGATGGATATTTACTAGTGGCTTATGTTGTTTCCAGGGGTCACAATAAGATGCGTGCATGAATGTGGTGAACTGATTTTTTATGTGTAGTCATTCTTGGACAGCCCTAGAGGAGTTACATAATTGTCCAGGAAGTAAAAGTTTCCCATGCTCGCCATGTATTACTGCAACTGTCGTGCTGCTTAGGATATGTCCCTGTGTGTGTGTGTGTGTGTGTGTGTGTGTGTGTGTGTGTGTGTGTGTGTGTGTGTGTGTGTGTGTGTGTGTGTGTAACCTTTCACATTTAGCCTTGATGTCCCCTTGTCCTCTGCTGTGTAGCTTGTATGTCAGTCTTATTTGGGGCTAATTTTAGAGACACTGACCTTTTTGTGAAATGACATGCAAGACTATGGAGCGCTGTCATGTTCCACAGCTGTTCACTGTTGAAACCACAGTGTTCCCAACGTCTTCCAGCACAACACAACCCAGACACCTTGGCCTTTATTTTCACGCTGGTCACAAAAAAAACAGACAAACAAAAGGCAATATACAGCAAGTCTGTGACTTTTCAGTCAGTGGTTCATAGCTGGCAGCGGTCTTATCTAAAAATACACTCAGCCTTGCCCTCAGGCGTGGGTTATGTTGCCAGGCGTATAGGCTGTGTGGTGCAAAGACAGAGCAACTTATTAATAGTTGCATAAATATGTAGACTCTGGTTTAGTGCTGTTGAGTGTTGATGAGTAGAGTTTGTTTAATTTTTCATGTTCAATTACAGAGATCAGGCAAAACCACCATCTATGTTTGCATGCCTTAAAAAATTAGCACACAAAAATCCTATGCAAAAGTTGACATAATGCAAGCGTTCTGCTACTGGACTTGCATAACACACAACATGAACGTCTGATCCAGACCACTGTAGCTCAGTTCCATATTCCCCCAGAGCTGCTGATGTCCAGCCTATTTGACCCTGTTGATAGAAGGTCAAGTGTACACTCTCTCCCACAGGTATGAATGCAGCCGTCAGGGCCACAGTCAGAGTCGGCCTCTACACTGGAGCTAAGGTCTACTTTGTCCATGAGGCAAGTTTACAATATACAGGAAAACTACAAACAGTCTTTAAGCATAATATAAAGTTTTACAAAAATGTATATAATTAGCATGGTATATGTAGGGAAAGAAAGCAATTTTGCAAAAACAATCCAGAGTGTATAGGCTTTAGTTTTATTATTAGTATATGGTGTCATTTTAGCAACATTTTAGTCAAAAGGTGATGTGTATCTGTCACGGTGCTGACTGTAGGGCTACCAAGGCCTGGTGGATGGTGGGGACAACATTCGCCTGGCCACCTGGGAGAGTGTGTCCATGATGCTGCAGTTGGTGAGTTCACTGGTGACGGCCCACTCCACACCTCCACATGTCCCCACCTGGGACACACATTACTGATGCACAACCACACACAGCTAAACAGCACTGAACAGACAATATCTTACCTTGTTGAAAGCACACATTTTTGCCCTAAGCATTCATTTGATGGGTTTCTTTAAAGTATCATGGTGCCATATTTATGGAAACACCATGGCTAGGTTTGGCAAAAAAAAGCTGTTCAGAGCAGATGTGCCTGACTACTTTGTCCTCGATTGCAGTGTTTAATGAAGGCTGTTGGGGGAAGTTAGCAGAGCGCAGCACACAGAGGGGCTCTAGAGAGGTGTGTGGGGGTAGTAGAGAGGCGTGTGGGGGTAGTAGAGATGCGTGTAGGGGTAGTAGAGAGGCGTGTGGGGGTAGTAGAGAGGCGTGTAGGGGTAGCAGAGAGGCGTGTGGGGGTAGCAGAGAGGCGTGTAGGGGTAGCAGAGAGGCGTGTGGGGGTAGCAGAGAGGTGTGTAGGGGTAGCAGAGAGGCGTGTGGGGGTAGTAGAGAGGCGTGTGGGGGTAGTAGAGAGGTGTGTGGGGGTAGTAGAGAGGTGTGTGGGGGTAGGATGAGCAGGCATGGTGCCCACTAGAGGACACTAAGAGGCTCCACTTTAGCTCCAGCAGCACTTGAGGTGTCTGCTCCATCTGACGAGACAATAACAAATTGCTCTCACACATGTAAGAAAAAGACGGGTGTTTCTTGAAGTTGATGCAGCAATCAGGTTTTATTTTTGCAAGGAGCGGTCATGAAGCATGTGAAACAAGCACCAAAATCAACAGTGCTGGTTTGAACAACAGTTATCTCAAATTCTAGCCATTTATACTGTTGACACCCTTCTATGCCCTTAATGTAAATGAACTAGGCTTCTCATCCAAACAGATCTGGAGCTCTTTTGTCATTCTATGTAATTAAGTTTCTCTTAAGACCCATTGCCTGAAGTGGTTCTTAATGGCCTACCTTCACATCTATACTATAATTGGTTGGTGTCATTCTCGCACCTATTTTTTTACTTACCCCAGGTATCTCGGCATTAAGAAGAGAACTTTCTTCTTTTGGTATAACATTATCATTTGGGAGACTATTTAGACCACATTAATAGTTAATAGTCCAAGTGGTTGTTTCATTATGAATCTTGTCTTACAATAACATGCCAAAATGCTGTCTAGTCATTTCATAAATTGTTCCAAGCTGGTTTGTGATTTACTGTTCATGTTAGTCATGTTTATGTGTTGAACAAATGCTGGTATTTTTCCACTGTTTCGTCCCTAGGGGGGCACAGTGATTGGCAGTGCCCGTTGCATGGATTTCATGACCAAAGAGGGTCGCCTGAAGGCTGCCGGAAACCTGGTCAAATTGGGCATCACCAACTTGTGTGTGATTGGAGGAGATGGTAGCCTGACCGGGGCCAACCAGTTCCGCACCGAATGGAATGAGCTGCTGAAGGAGCTGGTCAAAACCGGTCAGTGATATCTAGCCACAAAACCAGATTATTGTATCTGTAGGCTACAGCTTAAAAGGGAAAATGTCCCCTGCATGATACAAATTTTCTCATTATATACAGTAGGCCCATAAATATTTGGACAGAGAGAATTTTTTTTTTATTTTGGTTCTGTGCATTACAAAGATTTTTAAACGAAACAACTTACTAAGAGTTGCAGTTGAAGTGCAAACTTTCAGCTTTAAAGCAAAACTAAGTCGTTTTTTTCAACCTTAAAATAATGTTTCTGAAATAGTTTCAGTGGTTCATCAACTTGTAACAGGGTGAAAGGCACTTCTGAATTTGCTTTGCCACCCTCCATGGGCTATAACCGCACTAAGTAAGTCAGACAGTCTCTCTGTAGTACTCTGACAGATAACTCCGTTTCCAACCTGTAGGGCGACCGAAGATGAAAACTACTGTATTGCTTTAATTTAGTGGGTTGCACAAAAAGATTGCATAAAAAATGTGAGGAACTAATGTTTTAACACAATCCCTTCATTTCAGGGGCTCTTCAGGGACAGCCTGAAGTCTTAAACTGTTGCTGTTTGTTTGTGGGCCTTTCTACCCGAACTTTAGTCTTTAATAACTGAAAGTGAAAGGCATGCTCAATTGTGTTAAGATCAGATTGACTTGGCCATTAAAGAAGGGGATTGCAGTTCTTTGCTTTGATAAAATGCTTTGGATGTATGTTTTGGGTTATTGTCCATTATTTTGAAACACCTCATTTCGAATTGCTTCTGTCCTGTGTCACATCATCAACAAGTGCAATCAGAGATGGCAGCCTGGTCCCTCATGTGGGCAGACAGGTCATTGTGGGCGGACAGACACACACAGACACATGGACAGGATCATTGCAATACCTGGTCAATCCCCTCCGGGGGACCAGGTAATAAACACTAGTGTCCCCGGGCCACTGGTAGCCATGCACACCAAAGTCATCACACTGCCTCCGCCGTGTTTTACAGATGATGTGGGATGCTTTGGATCATGACCTGTTCCATGCCTTCGACATACTTTTTCTTTCCACCATTCTGGCAGAGGTTGATCTTTGTTTCATCTGTCCAAAGAATGTTCTTCCAGAACTGAGCTGGCTTTTTAGATTTTTTTTTTCCAAAGTCCAATCTAGCCTTTGTGTTCTTGAGGCTTATGAGTGGCTTGCACCCTGCAGTGAACCCTCTGTATTTACTCTCATGCAGTCTTCTCTTTATGGTGGACTTGGATATGGATACGCCTACCACCTGGAGACTGTTTTCACGTGGTTGGCTGTTGTGAAGGAGTTTCTCTTTACCATGGAAATAATTCCATGATCATCCACCACTTTTGTCTTCTGTGGATGTCCAGGTCTTTTTGTGTTGTTAAGTTCACCAGTGCTTTCTTTCTCTCTCAGGATGTACTAAACTGTGGTTTTGCAACTCCTAATATCATAGCAATTTCTCAGATGGGTTTTCTCTGTTTTCGCAGCTTAAGGATGGCTTGTTTTACTTGCATTGAGAGAGCTCCTTGACCGCATGTTGTCTCTTCTTTGTAAATGCAAGCACCACACCTCAAATCATCTCCAGGCCTTTTATGTACTTATTTGATAATGACATAACAAAGGAATTACCCACAACTGCCCATGAAATAGCTTTTAACTCAGTGGTCCAATTACTTTTGGTCCCTTTAATGGTGGCACCACCAACCACCAACCAATTTGAATATGGATACCCTCAAATGAAAGCTGAAAGTCTGCACATTATGTCCATGTCCATTTTGTAACTATAATTGGAAAATGTTTCAGTAAACGGGTAAAAAAACAGAACTTGTGTCAGTGTCCAAATATATATCTGTCCAAATATGACCTAACTGTCCATATTTGATTGAAATAATAGTTGGCTCTTTTCTGCTTTTTTTCCAGTCTTTGTCACTTTTTACATTTCTTTTCCTTTGGAAAGTTTGCATTAAACTTATTTAGCAAGCACAGTGATCATGTCTGCTTGTATCACCATCTTGGTACAGGCAAGATAACAGATGCACAGGCCAAGGCCTCCTCCCATCTGAACATAGTGGGTATGGTGGGCTCCATCGACAACGACTTCTGCGGCACGGACATGACCATCGGCACAGACTCCGCCCTACACCGCATCATGGAGGTGGTGGACTGCATCACCACCACAGCCCAGAGGTGGGTGACCACTGACCAGAGCCATAGCAATTAAGTCTGCGCACCCTTTCTCTCTATATTTCTAATTTCATGGCGTCTAGTGGTTAGGGAGTTGGTCTTGGGATCGGAGAGTCGCAGGTTCAAATCCCGCTCTACCCATGACTAAAATGCCTTTGAACAAGGCATCTGACCCCACACTGCTCCAGGGACTTTAACTGAAACCCTGTAAATAACTGTAAGTCGCTCTGGATAAGAGCGTCAGCTAAGTGTAATGTAATGTAGTAATGTAATTTCTCGTGCATCTGGTTTGTTGAGGGCCCATTTTGCCTTTGGGGCCCTGGCAGGCCAGTCAGTCCCGCTTTTGTCCCCTCTTTGACACCCCTGTGTGTGAGTGGCCTGCTAGCATAGCACTCAAGCAGTGACTCAAGCAGTGAGGGGGAATCTGTCTTCAGAACCTACAATCCAGTGCCACGTATTTGTTCCAGCCATTCACTAAATCAGCTGACTGTTATTAGCGCATGTCTTTAGCCAGGTAGAAGTGTTAACCAGTGGAACCACCTGTATTAGCCACACAGATAGAGCTAAGTGGTTGGGTGTAGTAGGTACTGAATTGTTTGTTCTGAATCCAGGTTGCCCACCACTGGTTTCAAAGATTAATATGTTGTGTTTACATATTCTGTAACTGTAGTTTGGTTAAGCAGGCTTGAATCCCATCCATAACATTTACATATCAGCAATTTCATACATCATTTGTATATCTTGCTCATGTAAGGTGGATTGTAACATAACATTTCTCCCCCTGTCTCAGCCACCAGAGGGCCTTTATTCTGGAGGTGATGGGCAGGCATTGTGGGTGAGCACTCCAGATCTCTTGGCTCTGAATTAAAAAAAAAAATGTCAGAGGAAACCAGGTTTATGACTTCATTGGTAAAAGTCAACATAGATCTAGACAATATCTAGACTCTTTATATCTTTGAAAGTGTTATGTACTATCAAACTGAAGTATCACACTTGTACACATTTGATGTGTTACAACCTGATCAAAAAAATGTTGTCTTTAATATTCCCTGACTTTCCTGAGGGCCTCAGAAAGAGTACATTGTAGTCATTACAGTGGATAGTATGAGAGACAAAATGGGAGTTAGGCAGTGGTTTCAAGGTAGCTACTTTATTGTTTCCATGTACATTTTACTGGGGCAGACTCCTTTTGGACCTAGTTTTTTCTTTTCTTACTGCTAAAGGAAGTTATTCAATTTCTTCCATGGGATTTTTTTTGGCATCAATAAAGTATCTACCTGTCTGTCTGTCTGTAATATCATGTGTGTGTTTCAGCTATCTGGCCTTGGTCACAGCTCTGGCCTGTGAGGCCGACTGGGTGTTTATTCCAGAGATGCCTCCGGATGATGACTGGGAGGACCACCTGTGCAGGAGGATGATGGACGTGAGTCTCTGGTCACTGTGGCCCTGCTCCTGAACAGAGCGTTGACATGCAAAGCTGGAGATCCCAACTCCAAAGACTAAAAACCCTGCCATGTATCCCCTCTGCCTGTGCTCGCACCACAGGTCTCTGGCAGCTCATTATGTTTAGTAAAATTTGTTCAATAGGGGGCGCTATAATTTAGCCTTACAACTGCAAAATGGACATTCATTCCATAGGGGATTCCCTTTGTGCTGAACTCACAGCACATTGCGACGGTCATCAGGATCAGCTGGTTTAGAAGAAGTTTGAGTTAAATATTTGGCAGGGTTTTTACTTTTGAAAGCCAGGATGTCCAGCTCTGTGGACATGAACACCACTCTTTATCCTGCATGATGCACTGCTGGTGAACCAGCACTGACTGACCGGTCACTTCTCCCTCTCTGACCACAGACCAGGTCCAGAGGTTCTCGCCTGAACATCATCATTGTGGCAGAGGGGGCTATGAACAAACAGGGCAAGTCCATCACCAGCGACCAGATCAAGCAGGTAAGCTCCTTGCCCTCCCCATCCTGTCTCAGTCTCAGTCTCCATTTTGTGAAGTACTGAAAACCGCACTCTGGACATATGATTCCTAAGGTGATGATTTAGTGGGAACCATGACAGACAAAACAAACGTTTTGGCCTAAGCCATCTTCAGCACAATTAGTTGGACTTGAGCGCACTTTCTCTCAAAAATCAGTATCCATTTTGGTTAGTTGCACTGGACGATGGTAGATTGCCAGGTGTCCTGGCTTGATGTATCTGTGTGTGTCGTCCACAGCTGGTCACCAAGAGGCTGGGCTTTGACACTCGTGCCACAATCCTGGGACACGTGCAAAGAGGTGGAACCCCTTCTGCCTTCGACAGAATTTTGGTAATATTTCTTTCTTTCTCTCTTTTCCTGTTTATTTATCTTTCTCTCTGTCTTTCTTTCCCTCTCTCTCTTTCTCTCTCTCTCTACATATTAATATAATATTATATTATATTACAACTAATATTATATTATAATTAATGTCGTTCTGCCGCTCTCTGTTTTTTTTTGTATATGCCATACCTGCCATGCTTATGGTGTGTGTGTGTGTGTGTGTGTGTGTGTGTGTGTGTGTGTGTGTGTGTGTGTGTGTGTGTGTGTGTGTGTGTCTATGATGTGTCACAGGGCAGCAGAATGGGGGTTGAGGCTGTGATGGCTCTGCTGGAGGCTACGCCTGACACACCAGCCTGTGTGGTGAGCCTGTCCGGAAACCAGGCCATTCGACTTCCCCTCATGGAGTGTGTGCAAGTGGTACGATCACCTCCCCATACGCCTGCTCCTTTGTGTTTATATCACCTCTCTGTAATTGATTTGACACAGAGCTAATGTAATATAGCCACAGTGTATGATTGCGTGTAAAACCTATCTATATTCAGCTTCACTGCTGACACAGTCTCACTTCACATATCTCTGACTGCCTAGACAAAGGATGTCACCACAGCCATGGCAGAAGGCAGATTTGATGATGCTGTCAAACTCAGGGGCAAGTATGTAAACAGCTTGTCTTTCACTTCCTCCTTCATCGATTCATTATTTTGCGTCACCCTTCGAGCATAGCTTCATTGTTTAACGACATACACTGATGTGGGCTGTCGTTGTGCACAGGAGCTTCGAGAATAACTGGAACACATATAAACTCCTGGCACACATACATCTCCCTGACATCAAGGTATGGAATCCTGACGTAAACTGTTCCTCCCTAAGGCACCAGATTAAAAATATAGATTTGTGTCCAACCCCCTCTCCCTTTGTGGTCTCTTCACAGAGCAACATCAACATTGGCATCCTGAACGTGGGCGCCCCCTGTGCCGGTATGAACGCGGCTGTGCGCGCCGTAGTGAGGATGGGCCTTCTTCAGGGCCACTCTATGCTTGCCATTCATGACGGCTTTGAAGGCCTGGCTCACGGAGAGGTGGGTCATGACATGGTAGCTCATCATGCCAAGCAGTAGCATCATGCCAAGCAATAGACAGGTGGAACACTGGGATACCAAAGATATCAAGATTTAGATCATCTCTAAGATTTAGATCATCTCTAAGATTTAGATCATCTCTGAGATGGCAGCTCTGGATGAGGCAGCAGCATCATGCCAAGCAATAGACAGGTGGAACACTGCATGCCAAAGATATCAAGGAATTAAAAGTGATTTAGAGAGGTAGCCTTGAGAACTCGATACGCTACGACTTCACAAAACATGCACAAATTCAGAGAAAGACTTTCACAACATTTACAACATTCTAACAGCATTACATAGTCTTAAATATATTGCAGGTTCACCAGATTACAATAAAGCTGTTTATAGAGGACACCTGAAAGTATTTAACACATTATGGACAGATTTGCGTAGGTGATGCCACTGTTTAAAGTTGTTGTTGTTGTTGTTGTTGTTGTTGTTGTTGTTGTTGTTGTTGTTTTTATGATTGTGTGTATTTTGACAGGATATTTACAAAAAAAAAACAAATATGGCTAATGATGTCTGAATAATGTGTTCCCTTTGCTAAAATCAGCTTTCAGCCTATTTCCATTCCAAACCATTGCAGAGTTGAAACTGTTGAGATATGTCTGTTTTAGGTGTCCTCCACTCATGCTAAACGATCCCATTTCTGCAATGTGTTTTTGTAATGTAATATATTTGCCTTTTGTCTGTTTGAATGTGTTCCTGATTTTGAGGTCTCTAGTAGGGCTGGGTATCATTTAGGACATGGACAATTTTCAATACAGTGCAATTCAATTCGATTTGATTCCGGTATCGATACATATTTTATAATTATAATTACTTTATACTTATATATACTTTTATAATTATTGCTCAATGTCATTCACTCAACAAAACCAGACAAATATTATTTATGTCACAGAAAAGGTGCTCATCTCACTAGGTACCTGTAGTCAACTTATAAAAACTATTTGTGCAAAAGAATACAATATGGCTAATGTACATTTGTACTGAACAAACTACATTTACTACATTTTGATTTAAAATCAATAGTGCATTTCTCTGTGCAGTAGCTACTGGGGGGTGTATCGATATTAACAGCCAGAATATTGATATTATATTGTTTTTAAAAATATCGATATATATTGCTGTATTGATTTTTTTTAGCACAGCAGTAGTCTCTAGGCTACCTTTAATTCGTGAAGAAAGGAAGGAGTTACAGAATGGCCAAACAAACAAAGGATTAGATGAATGACTGAGTGAATAAATATATGTGCGGATTGTTAGATGACTTGTTAGGAGGACTGTCCAAGTTCTGTAGTAGAGTTTAACCCTTTGTTTTTGTTTTTTTCCATTAGATTTATCCAATCACATGGAACGATGTAGGAGGCTGGGCAGGGAAGGGCGGCTGTACTTTAGGCACAAAGAGGTAACGCATGACTCCGCTGTCATCCTTTTCCCATGTCGGATGTGATATCTATAGTCATTTACTTAGTTTGTATCTGATCTTCCAGAGTCCTTCCAAGCAAAGTGATGGAGGAAATTAGTCTCAACATTGCCAAGTTCAATATCCACGCTCTAGTCATCATTGGAGGTTTTGAGGTACTGTATATGTCAAAATGTCTGTACAGCACACATACATGTATGTAAAACTGCATGCAAATCTACAACACGTGCCGGATAATAAGCTAAGCCAATATGAATAGGGAAAAGACTACCAGCACACTGTTTTCTTTACTCCTAACGAAAAGCATACACTCGTATACAGGCACGCCGATAGGGGGGACAAAGGGGTCTCTTGTCCTGGGCCCTGGGAAAGGGGGCCCAGAACTGGTCCCTCCTTAAATTAGGGAATATGGGTAGGAGGGACCCATCAGATTATCTTGTCCCGGGCCCAACCAAGACTGTCAGCGGGCCTGCTCGCATGTACACTCTTTGATAGTATCTAGTATGGATGCCTGAGCACAGATCCTGTGGTCTGCTTGTGGGCTTTAGCCTGTACAACATGCATATACATGCATTTATGGTGTCTTGTATATAATAATAATAATATATATAATACATAAATGTGTGTATATGTGTACAGCTGTGTATTTATGGTGTCTGATATATTGGATCCCTGAGCACAGACCCTGTGGTTTGTCTGCAGGCGTACGCTGGTGGCCTGGAGATGGTGCAGGGCAGGGAGAAGTACGAGGAGCTGTGCATCCCTATGGTGGTCATCCCCGCCACCGTCTCCAATAACGTTCCCGGGTCCGACTTCAGCATCGGCGCCGACACAGCCCTCAACGCAATCACCTCAGTCAGTTGTGTGATGTGACCCTCTTCAAGACCTCAGTGCATGCACGTTTTTTACGTACACATATATTCACATGCACACACAGACACCCACAGACACAAAGAAACGCACACATTAACACATTGGGGTGATGCTAGAAATGTTGTACTCTATAAAAAAACACAAATTTGGACCCTCTTTATATTAATAATAATATTTATAGTCTGCTCAATGCCCCCCTGCCAGTGCTGGGTCCTTAAAATTATCCTGACCCCCCAGACAGTAACAACATAGTGGCCTCCTCTGCCCAGCTGTTTGTCTCTATAGCTGTATAAAGGCCCCTGTAGCCCTTTAAAGCTATAATATGAGCCCTGGATACATGTGACCATGAAATTTCTTCTGTGGCCTTATTAACAAAATTCACTGCTTGCATCGATCTGGGTGTGCACAACACCAACCGCATTTCACCCAGCTATCTCCAGTTGTCATGGCAAAAAGATGAAGTTTATCGAGTGTAGCTTTTCCCCCTCAGACGTGCGACAGGATTAAACAGTCTGCGGCAGGTACCAAGCGGCGGGTGTTTATCATCGAGACCATGGGCGGCTACTGTGGTTACCTGGCCACAGTGGCAGGACTGGCAGCGGGTGCTGATGCCGCCTACATCTACGAGGAGAAATTCGGTATCGCCGAACTAGAGGTGAACAAGCCCAACTTTTAATCAGAGTATCTTATTAGTCTGGGAGCCAATGTCTCAAAAGCTCAATAAAATGTAGAATCATGTGGAAATGTGTTTTTAAGAATTATTTTTTCACAGAATTTTGTCACCACATGTGTTCCTTGCATCTGGAATGCATTTATTGACAGCTTACCCAACCGACTGAGGATTTCAGGAAATTTTTCATTTTTCTAAATTTTCTATCAAAAAATGAAGGGTAGATACACTTAAATGGCCACATTTTTTTTTCACGATATTTCTGGCAGAGCAGACCCTCCAATTATTGGTCCCTAGGGTCAAAGTTAACAAAAAAACACAAATAAAAAGTATGGCAGACCATGTCAGGTTCAACCCATTTTTGAGACTTTGGCTCCCCCACTATATTGTATGATTGTAGAAATGTACCATGAGCCACCACATCAGACTGCGTTTCCAAAGCTAGACCTATCTAATGTGAAGTGACCTGTGATTAACAGGCGAACGTGCAGCATCTGACGCAGAAGATGAAGACCACAGTCAAAAGAGGTTTAATTCTTAGGTGGGTTTGATATCAAAACTTTGGATTCCTCTGGTCAGATCAGGAGTTAACCTGTCACCAAGGTGCAACACCCAATCCTTGCCACTCTATTTGTGCAGGAATGAGAACTGCAACTCTAATTACACTACTGACTTCATCTTCAACCTCTACTCTGAAGAGGGGAAGGGAGTCTTTGACTGCCGGAAGAACGTGTTGGGACACATGCAGCAGGTTGGGGAGCCTCTCATCACCTAAATCCTCACTCACATAAACTGAAATCCTCACATACGCAAATATTATGGCATTAAACAGAGGTGGAGATCCTGGTTTTAGAAAGAAAAAGCCATGCCATGTATTCCTTCTGCCTGTGTAGTCACCGGATATTATTTTACTGGTTGTAGCTGATCTACCTGTCTGATGATTTGTGCACTCATTAGGATCCGCTTGTTTAAGATGGTTGGTTGAATCCAATATGTGGCAGGGTGTTTACTTTCTGAAGCCAGGATCTCTAATAATCTGATCTCTAAACTAATCTCTACCTGTGGCATTGAAGACGCATTAGAAAGTTTGTTGTCCAAATTATGTGAAACTCCTCTCGCTGTAAATGTCTCATGTCATCCACCACCAGGGCGGCTCCCCAACACCTTTCGACAGGAACTTTGCCACCAAGATGGGATGTAAGGCTGTCCTCTGGTTGACGGAGAAACTGAAAGAGTGCTACAGACATGGTGAGAAAGGGAGTGGGGAGTCACATGCATTTATTCTGTATGCTGATAGACTAAATATGTCCAGCCAAGCAGTACCTATATGCACTTAGAGCAGTTGTTATTATAGGCTATTACACATACAAAACTATGACGCATACATCATAATAAATGAGATGTTTTATTCTATGTCTTTTTTTTTTTAATCTCTCAGGTCGTATCTTTGCCAACACGCCAAACTCTGCATGCGTGCTGGGCATGAAAAAGAGGGGTCTGCTTCTCCAGTCTCTGGCAGACCTGAAAGACGATACTGACTTTGAGTAAGTGTCTCCCCAATTCTTAAAGCAGCACCAAGGAGTTCTTTAAATCTTAAAATATCGTTTCCAAAATCATTTTGATGGCACAATAACTCTTAACAGAGTGCCATACAATTTGCAGCACTTTACCAGCTAAAATAGTACTATGTAAGTTTGCCAAACTGTAAAACAAAAGACTACAAATTATCCCTGCCTTATGTCATGTGTTACAATAGGCAAAAGTCATGCAAGATACTTGACCTTGTCTGTAAACATAGTTGTTTTCAAAGCCCAAATGCCTCTAGATTGCCATCCGATTGCAAACAAATGATATGCATGCAACGGTAGGCTTTTTTGGACAGCGGTAACTAAATTTATATATACGTCTTACTTGTAGGGCGACCCAAAAGAATGAAAAAAACTCCATAGTGTTGCTTTATTGTGTGAGCTGCTTTTCAAAATGTGTCACTTCACGATCTCACACTTTTCTCTGACATTTATTGCTTCCTAGGCACCGCCTCCCAAAAACACAGTGGTGGCTTAAACTGAGACCTATTCTGAAGGTTCTTGCTCGCTACAATGTGAAACTGGACACAGAACACACAGCTATGGAGCACGTTATGGGAAAAAGGGGTCCACCTATTTAAATGTCATGTTTAGGTGTTTTGCTCACAGACAATTATCTACATAACTACAACTGGTTTAAAATGATGATCATTCTTACTTTTCCTGTTCCATGACTCTGAGTCATCTCTTATTGTGTCTGATTCACTCCTCCTCTTCCTCTTTCATGACACTGATTGACTTTTATTGTGTCTAATTTAGTCTTCTGTATCAGCCAAATATGCCCCAATTTTGTAGCCAACTATAGGTTAATCAGGAAGGCAAAGCTCATTTAGAAAGTACACTATGGTATATTTTCACAATTAAACATGGACCACAGTTTTACCATGTTTTTCAGTAACTTTCTAAGCTTGTGCAGACCCTTATTCAGTTTGTACGCATGTATGCTTGGTGTGTGTATGTGGGGAGGAGGATTTTTCATTTTTACAACCCCAATTCCGATGAAGTTGTGTTAAATGTAAATAAAAAAGAAATGCTATAATTCTCAAATCATACAAGCAATATATGTTTTTGAGAATAGTCCAAAGACAACATATCAGTTATTGAAACTGGATTTTTTTGTTGTTGTATAGGAACGTGTCTCAAAAAAGTTGGGACGTTGTCAATAAAAGGCAGGAAAAGTTGAGTAAGTCTAAAGAAAAAACAACGGAGGACACTTCACAGTTATATTGCTTATATAATTTGAGAATTATAGCATTTCTTTTTTATTTGCATTTAACTCAACGTCCCAACTTCATCAGAATTGGGGTTATAATTATCATTACATTTCAGCCTAGCAAGCCTTCTTTAGAGCAATTGAAACTGTTTCGGTTGCCCTGATGAAGACCTGTCATGCTGAAACAAAGAGGAAAAATGAGCAGTTTGAGGATGAAGCAAAAGAGGGTGACGTGGTTGAATGAGAGGCAGAAACACCAAGAAGCAAGAGAAGTGCAAAAGAGGATGAGAAGGCCAGAGGGCAAAGGGGAAGAAATGGGATCTTCAGCACCACTGGCTGGTGACTAGGTGGTATTGCAAGCAGAGAGTAACGGTAATATCAGACACACTTGGCACGAGTAATCCAGTAACACTAATACCAGAGGCGGTTTTTGGTATAGGCAAACCTAGGCATTTGCCTAGGGCCCCACCAAATTTGACTTCTTTATGGTGCCCCAAATCTGAGCAGCCAAGCCGTGGTAAATAATTAAAAAAATATATATTATTCCAGTAAATATCAGAATAATACTGAATTAATGTTTAAACAATATTTGTCCCAGGACACATACCCCCTTCACTGTTGTGCATTGGACTAGTCCATATGTAGCAATGCGTGACACAACGTGACTCAAACCAAAGCGGGAACTGTAAACATGAAGCGGAATTATGAAAGTGGCTATGCTAAAAGAAAAAAACGGGCAGAAAACAGGCAGAAAAGCTGTGGAGAGTTAAGATCATTGTAATAAGACCATTGTTGGTGGTACTGCAGTCTTGGTTCATTGCGATAAGCCAAGAGGTATAGGGATGGTTATTTGGTTTAGGTGTGTGTTTCAAATATGAGGGCCCAACATCTATATTTTGCCTAGGGCCCCCACGTGGCTAAATCCGCCTCTGACTAATACTAAATCATAAACCATTCTGTCACATTCTTTTCAACTTCAAACTTTTAAAACCTAAATTATGCTTTAAAATGGTCAAGTACCGTGACTGTATCTTTGCTCCCTCCCTCTTCTCTTTATCATCCACACTTTATAGCCTACTAGGAATGGGAATTGGGAATTGTATAACAATAAAATATTCTTCTGTAGAAAACAATAAATACAACATAAATTACGTCACATTGCGCAACTTGCATAAGATATGTGATGTTAGTCATACCCGCTGGAATCGAAAAGGGAATCGTTTGCAAAACTGGCAAACGATTCCAAGGAATTGAAACACAGGGACCGGTTCTCAACAGGAACCTGTTTTCGATTCAAATCCATACTTTATTCTTAACATTCCTCTCTGTCTTTCCCAACATCATAACCAGAAGCTAAATATCCAGGTAATGTAGTTAATTTCATGCATTTGAATAATAAGAACAAACCACTCTTATAAGTACAATAGTTGTGAACTGGATACGGAAAATTGTGCCTTGACGAGTTCTACATCTAAAATACAACAATAAAAAGCGTTGTCATTTGCATTTGTCAGCCTTCACCCATTGAGATATTTTTTATTATGGTGTGTTATCTGTGATCTCTGTATCCCTCAACGAGCAGACCATTCGCCAAATCAACCTCTGTAACTCAACTTCTGGTAAATTACTGTTGGAAATCAAAACTTTTCTTTTAAATTTTGCCTAAAATATTATGTCAATATTATATTTTATGTAATTCATGATAACAGTTCAATCCTGTTACTGTATTTTCTTATCTCATAAGTGAAGCGTTGGGCTATCTTTAGGCTCTTTGAGCAATATTTTGCATAGGAGACATTGCCACTATCTTGATTATTAATAATCTTACACTAGAAGCAATATGAACATATTAATTTATTTTAGTATTTTGTCACTTTTTTAATCATTAATATTTGAATGCTCTCATCAGAATGGATGGTTAAAAAAGCTACATGAAAATGCAGAGGGAACTGAAAGTGAAGAGAAAGTCTGATTTGCATAACAAAATATATGAGTAGTAGAACCGGTGGAGGGAGGACACCTCTCAAGGGATCTGCAAATCCCTTAAAGTTTCTTCTTGTGCTGTAGCACTGATATTTATAAA
Source organism: Coilia nasus (assembly GCA_027475355.1). Taxonomy (NCBI): domain Eukaryota; kingdom Metazoa; phylum Chordata; class Actinopteri; order Clupeiformes; family Engraulidae; genus Coilia; species Coilia nasus. The sequence continues at coordinate 10,802,353 of CM050206.1, read as the reverse complement.
GTGTGTGTGTGTGTGTGTGTGTGTGTGTGTGTGTGTGTGTGTGTGTGTGTGTGTGTGTGTGTGTGTGTGTGTGTGTGTGTGTGTGTGTGTGTGTGTGTGTGTGTGTGTGTATGATCACATTCACAATCTTTCTTTTTATTGGTGGCATGCATTGCACAATCCTAGTACAGTTATAGTACAGTACATAATCCTAGTACAGTTATAGTACAGTACATAAGATGTACAGGGTGCAGTTCACTGCGGCTGATCTTCTGTGGTGTTCGGGATATGTGTGGTTTATTCTGATGTGTTGATATTCTCACCTCTGTCCGAATATTTAGAACTTAAAATTGAAAATGAACTTAATTGATTTAGAAAAGACAATAATGTTTTAATGTACTAACTGTATTTCATCTAATAAAACATGAAATAGTCCAGTAGTCACATGTTGTAAATCTATCTGACATTTAGATGCACAAGGGAAGTGCCAGTCTGACTGGCTGCCTGCATGACCACTGTAGTGCTTGTTGTAAGCAGAGATTAAGTCCCATCCGAAATATATCAAATATAATGATATTAAATTAAAGCATTCTTAAGATATTACATTTACAGGAATGGGACATATTACATCTGGTCACAATGACTTTGACCTTTGACCTGAATCAGGTCATCTTTGGGTCCATGTCAACATCTATAGTAACTCTGAGGAAAATAAGGGTTCCTTCAGATAGCACACTTACAGGAATGAATGTATATGATTAGAGTGACCTTGATCTTTCACCTTTCCAACATCAGATTAGTTCAACTGTCTAAAGTATTTTTGTGATATTGTGGTCAAGATGTTCACCAGTTTTAGCATGGGCTTGAATCAGGTTTATGAGGGAAATCCAGGCCGTTTCATGCCCTCTAATTACATGCAAAAACTACATAAAACACCACTCATTTGTTTTGAGGTGGTTGATTCAAGAGAGTAACTAAAGAAAGACATTTCATGTAAAATAAGAAAAAATTGTGCAAAGTAAGTTTAACTCAGATCTCATCCTTTGACTTAGCATTCAAAGAAGGTCAACAGTGCTTGTAGATCTGAGGAAGCCAGTTGGATTGGTTGGAATAGTGTGGGGTCATTTTATTTTCAATATATAGTCAGCACTGTGTACAAACATTGTACACTATAGCCACAAACAAAACAAACAGAGGATCACGTTGAGCAGTTTTTCCCATATTAAACTAAAAAATGTATTAGGCCTGTGGAATGTACCTTTTTCTTAACAGTCCACAACATCTAACATTTTCCAGGTGAAGCTCATGGCTTAGTGTTTAGTCAGCTGGCTCAGAAAATCTTCCCCTTTTAATATAGTGTGCATTTAGCTGTGTGTGCTGCTTCTCTCCGGACTTCCTGATGCCCAGCGAGGACACGAGTCACCGCTGTGACAGAAGACTATGGGTGACTAGGATGAGGAACTGCTCTATGGTTTTCAGTCCTAAACCGCAGCGTGCACACACTCAGGAATCAACCCCTCAGGAATGGTAGTGCTTTCATTGACATTGTCTAGGTAAAATTTCTCCCTAATACAGCAATCAGCGAACAGAGAGAGTGTTTGTGAGCGATGATGTTGACTTTGTGTGCTACATTTGAATTGTAGTGCGTAGGCTGGCTAATGAGAGTAGAGTAGAGTAGAGTAACTTTATTGATCCCGAAGGAAATTAAGGTGTCCAGTAGCATACACATAATACATATTGCAAAAAGCAGATCAAACCTATTGCACACGTCTGCAGAATACAACATTCACTGAACTGAGGGAAGAAAAGACATTGTAATGATAATAAGTAAGGTAATAAGAATTCCACGAGGTTAACAAGTGTCGTGATAAGGTGCTTTGTGGTAGATAGATTACAGTGTCCCAGTAAAATTGTCCAGTGTTATAGAAGGGTCCTTTAGTGCTGTAGTTATAGAAGGGTCCTTTAGTGCAGTAGTTATCAGGGTAGTGCAGTATATTGCTGTCCATAGTCATGTAGTCACCCCAGGGACAGCGTGTGTGTGTGTGTGTGTGTGTGTGTGTGTGTGTGTGTGTGTGTGTGTGTGTGTGTGTGTGTGTGTGTGTGTGTGTGTGTGTGTGTGTGTGTGTGTGTGTGTGTGTGTGTGTTCAAGCACTCCAGTCCATGAGGCTCAGCTCCTTCTGTGTGCTGTTATACAGTTGTATGGCCCTGGAGACAAATGACCTCTGCAGCCTGTCTGTCCTGCAGGAGAGGGACCGGAGTCTGTCACTGATCAAACTCCTCTGATTGATGATGACGGTGTGTAGGGGGTGGCGGTCGTTGTCCAGTATGGAGTGTAGTCTTCTCAGGGTCCTCCTCTCAGCTATTGTAGTTAGAGACTCCAGCTCCATGCCCACCACAGACCCTGCTTTCCTCACCAGTCTGTCCAGACTTTGTCTGTCTTTTCCTAGTGCTGCCACCCCAGCATACCACAGCATAGAAGAGCACACTGGCCATAACAGACTGGTAGAACATCAGCAGAAGTCTGTTGCAGACATTGAAAGACCTTAGCCTCCTGAGGAAGTACAGCCTGCTCTGTCCTTTTCTGTAGAGTGCATCTGAATTAGTAGACCAGTCTAGTTTATTGTCGAGGTGTACCCCCAAGTACTTGTAAGTGCAGACTGTCTCGACATTCTCCCCATCAATCATGACAGGCACCAGTGGCGGGGCAGTTCTCCTGAAGTCCACCACCATTTCCTTGGTTTTGGGGGTGTTCAGTTGCAGCTGATTAGTTCGGCACCACCCAACGAAGTCCTCCACAAGGCACCTGTACTCCCCCTCCTGTCCATCCCTGATACACCCCACGATTGCAGTGTCGTCAGAGAACTTCTGCATGTGACAAGTCTCTGAGTTGTAGCTGAAATCAGTGGTATACAGGGTAAACAGTACAGGGGAGAGCACAGTTCCCTGTGGTGCACCTATGCTGCTGACCACAGCCTCTGATGTAAGGTCCCCAAGTCTGACAAACTGGGGCCGTTCCGTGAGGTAGTCCGTGATCCAGGTGACCAGGCCAGGCTCCACTCCCATCCGCAGCAGTTTGTCTCTCAACAGGAGTGGTTGGATGGTATTAAAAGCACTGGAGAATTACATACATGACGATCAGATGTTAGCGATTGGCGAAGGCAGAGCCACTTATTGCCCATATTGGGTGCCTGTATGTATATTGTATATTGTTGTCCCTACTGTATATTGTATATTGTATATTGTTGTCCCTACTGTGCAATACAAGTACACATACTTGTTTAGTCTATTGTATTTATTGTATTGTATTACGTTCTGTGTTATGTGTATAGAGAGCTAACATCTGCCGGAGTCAAATTCCTTGTATATGTAAGTATACTTGGCCAATAAAGCTGATTCTGATTCTGATTCTGATTCTGACTTGTTTTAAAGGAGTACTTCCACGAGAAACCGTTTAGTACCTGCTGCACATGGAGCACAAAGGCACCATGTCTGAGCTGGACAAGCAGTGCATCAGCCCAAACAGCTCCCAGTCATCCAGCGGACATAGCAGATACCTCTATGGTCAGTGCATATGCAGAGGGTACTTCAGAGGGCAATAAAGCCAGTGTGATGACTATAGCTGCCATCGCCACAGTAATCTCATCTGGGTTCACAATGCCCCTTCTGAGGAAACCCTTTGTGTGAACTGATGCTGTTTTGAAGGCACCTGCCAAATCTTTGCAGAGTACTGTATCTTCTTAGCCATCCACGTGTTTACTGTTAAAATACCCAAGAGGCTGAAAGGACTTGATGGGCATAAGTTGTTTTTTGACAAGTTTTAGGCAGGTGCACACAAAGTGTACACACACACAGCTTTACACACAAAGTCAGGGATTTTGCAAGATTATAGTCAGGTATATGATCAACCAATTGCACCAAATTGGTTGTATATGTTTGGAAGTCTACTTCCACAGAGGATCTGTGGTTAGTTCTTGGATGTTTGGAGCAAGCTACCAGCCAAGTTCCTTCAAAACCTGTATGCAAGTATACTTGGAAGAATTGATGCTCTGTTGAAGGCAAAGGGTGGTCACACCAAATATTGATTTGATTTAAATTTCTCTTTTGTTCATTCACGGCATTTCGTTGATTGATGAACATAAATGATTAACACTTCCATGTTTAAGACATTTCTAGTTGACAGCATTTTTTCATATCTACCTAAAACTTTTGCACATTACTGTATGTCCTAGATCTCTTTTTAATGTGCTCCCCTCTATCTTCAGCAAGACCATTCCTGTAAGAGATCCCTGACCTGGCATTCGGCTTTCAATCTGTCAAAGTGACAGGCCTATCTAAGCAGCCACCAGCGCCTTCTACTGGCGAATACTGACTAACATTTCAAGGTCTTGCACAAGTGTTTTTAGTTTATTGCAAAGTCAACTGCGGTGTAACCCATTTATTGTGTGCTTGATAATTGTTACTATGACCTGTGAAATATGTTTTAAAAGCACCTGTTTATTCAGCAGATATGCAGTCATAATCATGTAGGCTATGCCAATCTGTTTTGGCTGTGGGGATAAAAAGAGTTAGTTTTTGCTTAAGTAAATGTTATGCACCTGGTCAGCACACTCTTTGACGAATTCTATGGTCATTTATTTGTAACCGGAAACAGCCCTTTCAGAGGGCAGTAGGAGGTCGCAGTGGCAAATGGGACGGTGGCGGACTGTATTAATGTCTGCCTACTCTTAGGAAAGGTGCGTGTCCCCTGTGTCCGCTTCGGTCGCCCGGTTAGGAATGCGTTTATCGGCTCTAACCGTAGCTTGAATATCAAAGAGAAAACACCAGAACCCAGATTGATCGTTTAACGTTTCAGTTTGTTTCATTTTGTGTTATTGGAATCTACACGATCGAGTTTGGCTCATTTTTGTCGATGTATGCTAGCTAGCTAGCTAGCCAGGATAGCTAACTTGGTAGCTCTGACTATTTAGCTAGCTAGCTAGCTAGCTAACCTGTTAGCTGACTTAGTCGCGGTAGTCAAAGTAAATCGAATATTGTTTAGGTAACGGCAACTTTTCACGGTAACTGGTTGGAATTGGGGTGACACGCGAGGGTCGGGAGAGAACGACGGAGGAGGCGTGAGCCAGGAGCGGCCGATGAGTTCAGACCAGGGCGGAGAGCCGCAGTTGCAGGAGGAGGCTGAGCCGGGATCCAAAACCCGTGGGGAGGACGAGACGGTACTTGGGACTGGGGGAGATTCGGGCGGCATGGTGAGTACGGGCCTGTCATTGCAGGACACCATTTCACTAACACTCCTTAGAAATTTAAACTATTGTTTTACTCTAATGGTCAGCTGCCCTCTCCGAAAGTAGTCATATTTGAATACTGCAAGTTGGGCCAGAATTTTCAACGTGAGGCTAGCGTTTGCTGGCTAGTAAGACTGTATCAAGCTAGCAAATGTGGGGTTGCCTTGGCAATCTTGTTGCTTGACTTACGTTAGCTAACGTTAACGTAAGCTGGTTCTGGGTGACAAGTCTGATGTAACCTCTGAATCCGAACCAAGGGCTCAGCTATCATCAAAAAACGTTGTTTGGGCATTAGTGGGTTATTTTTTTATTCACGTTCCTCGGAAGGATATTTCTCTAATGTATACTTGACATCGCTGCAGCCACTCGTGTTACCAGGCAGCTGACTTAACAGCTCTTTAAGCTACGCTGCAAGGTAAGGCCAGTTAGCCACTATATCTGCTTTGTCAGTGGCGGCTTAGCAGGGAGCTACTTGACGTTATCGTAGTCTCCGCGAAAGAGATTAGGCACTTTGATCATGGAAGAATGTAAGAATGTAGCTAGCAATAGTAAACAAAATCAAGCTTTGATAGCATTACGTTACCGTCTGGCTGATGTTAATCAAGAGAACGTTCGAGGCCTGCGTGTTTCATTACAGCTGTCAGTCGATACAGAGATCACTGATACGCAGTATTGTATAAAATTTAGTCGTCGTCGGTGTTGTTTAAGTTGTATATTTTGTCTAGTAAGGTTTGTTTCATGATATTGCAAGAATGGGGCAGTTCTTCTGCCGGTGCTATATTTCTTGTCATTGTAACGTTCCACCATACTTCGAATTCATCCCATATGCCGACTAAGGTTTTAGAGTGAGTTTGTGTAAAAGTTTTTAAATTATTAAGCGTCCTAGTAGAGTGTACTGCTGGTTATTTCTACAGCTGCCGTGTGGATGAGTTAAGGGCCTGAATCATTTTTGTAGCAGGTGGTCATTGACAATGGCGCCCCTTACGGCATGTGCTCCACCATGGGTAGTGACAGACTCGTCATATGGTGCAGGTCTCATGACATGCTGCACTCGAAAGTCAAAGTTTATAGCCTGTATGTGTAATAGATTCAACTTTGAACCAGATGACCCTGTTTTTATTTGCAGAGTGAAACAATAGTCATATTACCATGGATTTTGCGCTACCTGTGCTTTTAACCCATGCGAATTCCTTTAAATCGATCAATGTAAACACAGAGTTAAACGCAGCGTCATTTCTCAGAATTAATCGAAGACGGGGGAATACTTTGGCGATCATAAATAACTTATGAGCTGGTTAGTTTATCTTTAACTGTGTGGTGCTTAATTTAATGCTGTTTTTACCGGTTTTAGACGACTTTGGGTGAGACCCAGTTGTCAATTGATTGACGGTACCCTTGGCCAACAGCTTGGACGATTATGAATTCTTGGCGGTAAGCCTTTACGGAAGAAAGCACTTCGTTGGTAAAATGTGCTTCAAGTGTGAGAGGGGTAGGCGGAGTTCATGTTTCACAGAGCGAATGGTTGAAGGTCGTGAAAACGCGTGCTGGAAGTAACTTGAGCTGGATACTGTCCAACTCTGAGAGCTTCCTTTCAGCGGCAAAACTGTGTTAAATGGTCCCTGGCTGTAGAATTTGAAGAATTCGTTGTTCATTAAGTGAACGAGAACGCCCGAAATGCTTTTATTTATCGAGGTAAGCTTGATCTGGTGTAGTTGGATTGCTAGCAAACTTAGCAGCATGCAGCGCGGACAATCGGTGAAGACCATGTGAGAGTGTGCTAACGTTAGCTTATTTAGCTTGCTAGCCAGAAGAAGGCCTCATGGCTTGAGTTATTTAGCGGATAGTAAAGATGAGTCAAAGGGTTTATAGGTGAATTGTTGCTCGATTGCAACAAATGACATGGCGCCATGTACACATTTTGACAGTGCCCCATGTATCTGCTAAAGGTCTATCAAAGTCAAATCATTAACGTCGTTGGAGGTTTTGTTTGTCAGTTGATTTTGTGTTGCTAACGTTAACCTAACTTGCCCATCCAAAGTCGGCGTGTTGTTTCCACCATGGGTACCGTCGGGTGTTTGTATTTCTTTGATACCGAAGTTAAATTCTTCATCAGTTGAGATTATATTCTATTCATCTCTTCATCGTATTAAGTTACCCTGAGAATTATTATTTTACTACAACTAGCAGAAGGATTACGTAACATGTCGTACACATTGGGTTAACGCTCGCTGAATAATGATCTTGAACTTTTAACTGGAATGCATGGCTGATTGTAAACTGTTCTCCATAAACTATCCACGATACGTGTAAATAACACATTCTGGTTACTTTATGAGTTAAAATTGAAGTCCCTCGAAACTGTAAATGGTATTAAGCAAAATTGAGCCATATGCGATACAGCGTCAATCTGAAACAAACATACGGTAACATACGACTGTTTTCCTCAGGTGACCTCCAAGGGTGCCGGTCTGAACCCGAATGCGAAGGTGTGGCAAGAGATGCCTACTGTCCCCAGTGAGGCCCCCGCTGATGGTACAGAGGGCTCCCCCTGGTCCCAGACCAATATCCCAGAGGGTATGCGCATTTGTTTGGCTTTTGTTTGTTATTTTCCTTCCATTTACATCTATTTAAAACATGATCATAAATAGGTTTATGATTAGTAAGAGATTTAGTGGTGCTTTTTTGTTAATTTTTGAAAAACACTAATTTCTGGAAGATTTAATAAACAGACAGCATGATGGAACTTGTGCCTTTTTTGTTGTTTTGGGTACGCACATTATTTGACTTATTCCTCTTAACTTTTAATCAGTAGGGTATCCTGACGCATCTGGATGTAAAGCATACACAGCCGGATTTTCTACGCTGGAGGACAGCAGCTCCTCGGGTGCTGCAGAGGGTACGGCCAATGGCATGGACCCCCCTGACCTGGAGTTCCCCCTTTGTGAGCCTGCAACAGGAATTGACGGTAAGTCAAGTGTCAATACCACTGCTTTGACAACTTAAATTGGTAGTAGGAGAGCTTGAGTTAATGTCATTTTCATTCTTACTGGTGATGCTGGTTGTGACTTGTGTCTTGGCAATGTGTCCCAGCAGACTCTAGTCTGACAATGGAGCAGCCCATCTCTGCTGAGAGTTTACGGGAGTCCCTCAAGAAGGAGCTGGAGTTCTGCTTCTCCAGGTCAGAACCGTCAGTAAAAGGCCTGCCCTCCAAGTGGGCAAAGTGTGAACATTTCAACCAGCAGCAAAGGCCTGTCATTTTGCATATTCATCTTGTCTTATTTGTTGACACAGGGAAAATCTGTCCAAGGACCTGTACCTCATGTCACAGATGGACAGCGACCAGTTTGTCCCCATCTGGACCATCGCCAGCATGGAGGGTATCAAGGTCCTGACCACTGACATGGACCTTATCCTGGATGTCCTAAGAAGTGAGTCAATCCAAAGCTCGGTAACCTAAAACATCATGTAATGTTGCGAGAAATATAAACTGGCCCTAAATCTAAATAATAAAGTGTTACACAACAAAATAAAGGTGTTGACAGATGCCATAGCGCAGGCGGCTTGTGATATATGTGACAAGCTCTGCAACACCCTAGCAGACAAATGTTTCTTTCACGTCGTGTTTTGTCAATAATGCTTGTTGCCTGCACTATAAATTGGCGGCCATTAACACATCTCATACCCAGGCACACTAACGACAACAAAAAGCCCTTTTTCTGCTTCACTAATTGATGAATTGTTTGTCATGTCCAGCATCTCCAATGGTACAAGTGGACGAGAAGGGAGAGAAGGTTCGGCCCAACCACAAGCGCTGCATCATTATCTTGAGGGAGGTCCCAGAGTCTACGCCCGTGGAGGTAAAGGAAGTCCCATCAGCACACACAACGAAATTCACCTCTGCATTTAACCCATCACACTCACGTGAGCAGAGGGCAGCCATGACAACAGCACGTGGGGACGGTACCATGCTCAAGGTACCTCAGTGGCACTACTGGCGACTCGGGATTCGAACCTGCAATCCTGTGGTCACAGGTCCGATACCTTAACCGCTAGGCCACCACTGCCCTAAAGGATACCAAGTACCTGGAGAATGCAGGCAAAGGCATCTCCTCTGTAGGATGCTCAATGTTACAGCTCCTGGGTTGCTTCTTTAATGACTGTCTGACCTTGTTGGCTGTCTTCTCTTCTCTCCAGGAAGTGGAGGCCCTCTTCAAGAACGACAACTGTCCGAAAGTTATCAGTGTGGAGTTTGCACACAATAATAACTGGTACATTACATTCCAATCGGACACAGATGCTCAACAGGTGGGTTATGAGTAATGTGTGTTCTTCAACTAGTAATTTGATTGTCGTCATAAGATTATCAGGTAAATGTAGGGTATTAAAATTTTCCCACCCTCCTTCTTCTTTAGGCGTACAAATATCTAAGGGAAGAAGTGAAAACATTTCAGGGAAAACCAATCATGGTAAGTTGATATCAGTTATGGTAATTTGTTGAACATGTTTCAGCTCTTTGCCAGCTGCTGCAGTTTTTAAAAACCTGTGATTTTTCTTCCTTTTAGGCCAGAATTAAAGCTATCAACACGTTCTTCGCAAAGAATGGCTACCGTAGCCTGGACTGCAGCGTGTACTCGCAACAGACCCAGACCCAGTCCCAGTACAGCTCGCCTCTCTTCATGCAGCACGTGTACAGCCCACAGCAGCAGTACCTGCCCTACAACATAATGCCCCCCACCTGGACACAGCCCACGCCATACTTCGAGACGCCTCTGGTGCGCAGATTTGAGATTCCTCTTATTGTCGTTTTAGCTGAGTTACTTGCCTACACAAAGAAAACTAAATGCCCTTTCTCATCAACATTTAGCAGTGGCCTGAAACACCATAAATCATTCATTGTGTTTCAGCTAAATTATTTAAGAGCTTAAACAGTGAATACATGAATTGATATACATATCCAGTCACTACTCAGCAGACTTAATTCAAAATCACCTGAAAGAAAGTGCAGTGCAGAGCATATGTCTGGTCCTTTGTGAATGCAGCCATCTTCTGTGTGTGGGTTCAAACGTGGGAAGGGTCAGTTGACCAGCCTGACTGCATGCTAATAGAAAGGGTTCAGCCTGTGTTTCCCCCACTGCATGTTTTTTTTTTTTTTTTTAATTAAATTTTTATTTATTTATTTATCTATTTTTTGAATGTCAGGAAGTGTGCCTGTAAGGTGTTGAGTTGCCCACAGGTAGCTTTGGCATGATTTGGCCTGATGATGAGAAACTCAAGTGCATAGAGGGGCCCCCTGGACATGTTGGAGGGTGACTGACAACTGTGCTCTCCCTCCCCTCTCTCTCTCTCTCCATCTTCCTTTCTGTGTTCTTCCTCCTCTCTATTCTTTCCTTATACCTCTCCCTACAGAAGTCATAACCCTTCCTCACGTTCAGAACCCTATGAGCGGTAAGATTATGAGATCTGAAGGCCGTAAACAGACAAGAAATGTAGCTAACCCTTGACCCGCTTGTTGTTGTTTTTTGACTGTCAGTGTGAAAAGCTGATGCTTCCTACTGTTCTGTACAGTTTATGGAGATGAGCTCTCTTTCTCCCATGTCTTCACCACAGGCCCCGTTTCCCAACAGTAGCTTTGTGAATGGTTTCAGCTCACCTGCACACTATAAGACTGGCTCCAGCTCGCTCAACCTTGGTCGCCCCTTCAGCCGCAACCGGTATGCCTTCACATTTTAATTTCACATCTTTTTTGATACTTTATCTTGCACTTCTTCTGATAACTATACCATTTTCCAGTGTTAAACATTGACAGTTGTAAGTATTTCTGTATGACGACAGTATTTAGAAGCATTAACATTAAACTGAGAAGTACAGTGACCTAAAAATGAACAAATCAAAGGGGAAGTGATTGTAACTCTTGAGATAGGAAGGAGTGACTAGGACTTGGACTACCACTTATTTTGGATTTGCGTATTTGAAGTATGATTGTAACAGTAAATGCATGTGTTTAGGTAGGTAATGTAGCACTTCATGCTGGTGTTCTTGCTGTCCCCACAGTGTCCCACTCTATTCCCGAAAGAATGTAATAAATGCCTTCAGGTACTCCTGTTCAACTCTTTTAAGCCTCATCATATAGTGAAATGACACTCCTTCTTTCACACAAGCTTCTGATACATAACCAGCATTAATCAGGCTTCCTCCAGTTATACTGGTGTCACCCCATGCCATTGATTTTTCTTGGCATAAATCCATTTCCACTTGTGTTATTTATTTATTTTTAGCTTTTCATTTGCCATGTATGTTGCTGATATGTATGAGGCTGGACTATGCTGGGATTTTTAACGTAGAGTCTAATCGTTCAGAGTCTCTGCAAAGTCAGCCTCTTTGGATATCTGTGCTTCCCCCCCATTATCATTCTTTTCTTACTGCTAACCACCCCGTTGTATGTGATGTTGGGTTAGTCAGTGTTGGATCATTCTGTTTGTGGTTCCCAAAGAGCTTGAGCCAGCTAACCCAAGCATGAATTGAGACTTTTTTTTTTTTTTTTTTTTAATCATAATTGGTGTAGTTGCCCTTTGTCCATTTTAGCTCAAAATGGCGAAGTCAAGTCTCAATTATATGTATTAACCCAACTTGACCCTAAAAAAGATATTTTTCACCCAACATTCATTTTTGGTCTGTCACTGGTTGGTCACATAATTTTTTTGTTCCATCCTTGCATGCAGCCCATTTTGAGATGGCCGATTATGAAATTTAAGTTTGACCAAAATGTGTGCCATAACAAATCACACCCATCACGTACCCATCCATCATGACAAAGCCTCTGCCTTTATCGCAGAGGTTTTTTTTAATCCTGTGCCAAAATCTTAATCTAAATCCTAATCTTCCTGTTGCTTGCCATCTCAAACAGGAACCACGTGAAGCCTCAGTCCAGGGCCAGCGATGGCGCCCCCTCTCCTGTGGCTCCGGTTCCGCTCGTGGACGGGCTGACAGGCCTGCGCAGCCCCCAGCCCCCCGCCAGCAGTGTCCCCACACTGGGGGCGGCCGAGCTCAGTCCCTCCTTCACCCACCTGACCGCGTCCGAGCCCTCCGACGACACTGGCATGGCCAACCGTGGAAGGTCAGTAGGGACTGCGTATCTTCTGTTGGGCCGCTCTGCGGTCACCTTGGGCTTGTTTCCGCCGCTGTTTATCTGCTAGCTGTAGTGCTGCGGGCTTATCGGGAAGTGAATGCCTCTAAGGTGTTGAGTTGCCCTCATGCAGCTTTGACTAGCCTGGTAAACCAGCTCCTTGTACTTCATTCCATTTTGTACAGAGGGTCTGGCGTTGCTGCTGTTGACATTCGGTTGATATTCAGATCAGGCGAACCAGAGTCAATCAGTGAACAGAGGGAGTGTTTGTGAGCGATGATGATGACTGCGTTACATTGGAATTGTAGTGCGTAGGTAGGCTAATTGAATACATGACGACCAGACATTAGCGATTGGGTAAAGGCAAAGTCACTTGTTTTAAACTTCAGCAGAGACCACACCTCCAGGAAGAAATCATTTCTCAATGCAGCAAGGCCAGACCCTCTGTACAAAATGAAATGAAGTATGAGGGGCTAGTTTACCAGGCTAAGCTTTGACATCGTTAGGCCTGATGATGAGAAACTCAAGCGCATAGAGGGACCCCCTGGACATGTTGGAGGGTGACTGGCTACTGCTCTTTCTCTCTCTCCTTCTCCATCTTCCTTTCTGTGCTTTTTTCTCTCTGTTCTTGCCTCACACCTCTCCCTACAGAAGTCATAACCCTTCCTCACGTTCAGAACCCTATGAGCGGTAAGATTATGAGATCTGAAGGCCGTAAACAGACAGGAAATATAGCTAACCCTTGACCTCCCTGTCTGCTGCTGAACATGTTTTGATCTTTCCTTACCTGACTGCCTACAGGAGGAGCACTTACAGAGGGAATCGCAGGAGGAGAGAGGATGAGCGCACAACGGTGAGTGCTCACATCGCCCAAACATTCAGGCCACTTTATAGTCAACGTTAAGAAAAGGTTTGACAGTTGGCATGATGCTGGAGGCTGTCAGTTTTGTGTTGACAACAAAAAAAGTCCCTCAAACACATCAAATGTGTTGGCTGGTCACAATCGAACAAGATGCTATTCAGGTATCAATGCAATCAACGTATGTGACAATATCTGCACCATTTGAAATGTATGCAACTAGCTCAGTGGCACCCAAGGCTCTTTTTTGTACACATACATGGTCGGTGTTGACCCAGTGTGTCTCTCTCTGCCTCTCCCATCAGCGGCCTGCTCCTCTCCCAGAGGTCAAGGTCCCCCAGCCCAAGTTTGACCTGGCCGCCTCCAACTTCCCCCCTCTGCCAGGATGCGTGGTGAGCACACAGGGCGAGCCCGTGCTGGAGAATCGCATGTCTGACGTGGTGCGCGGCCTCAACAGAGACAAGGTCAGTTTAGCACGGGTCAAACCAGTCATGGTTTTTTTTCATTTTCCCCCGTTTGTTTTGACATTGGGTTTTCCTTTGGTCAGTCATATTGTTTGTTCAGTGGTATGCATTGGGGGCAGCTGTGGGCTATTGTGGTTAGGGAGTTGGTCTTCAGATCGGGAGGTCAGAGGTTCAATTCCTCTACCCGCAGGGGAAATGTGGGTGGGGAGTGAATAACCAGCCCTCTCTTGCACCGTCATCCATGGCTGAGGTGTCCTTGAGCAAGCCATCTTTAACCAAACATTGCTCAAGGAGGACTGTACTTTAACTCATGGTCATTCTGGAAAAGTGTGTTCTCTAAATGTATATTTAATGGTCCTCAGTCTGAAGAATGTCAAAGCTGAAGGAGATGGGCAATGAAGGGCTAATGTAGCGTGATTTGTGGGTGTCTTGCAGCAGCAGCAGCCTCAGCAACAGCAATCAGATGGCAGCAAGGAGGGAGCCGTCAGTCATACCGCAGCCTCAGAGGACACAGTCAGCACCTCTCGGCCCACCCAGCCTACAAGCAAAACCACTTCTCTCACTCTGGAGTCCACCCCAGTCAGGTATACAGCCTTGCCGCTCAAACAGTGAAACCAGTGTGTGTTGGGTGTTTGTGGCGCTTTCTTTTTAACCAGCAGCGGTGGGGTAAGTGCTGAAGCTTTTATTTCTCTGACGGTCGGGAGACAAAAGGGAGCTGGAAGAAGAGTGGCCCTCCTGCTGAAGCACTTCCACCTGTCTCTGTCAGCAATGCTCAGGTTTCCCATTGTTGCTTTGTCTCCTCTTTTCCACCACGACCCAACCCTGCCCTACCTCCGTCCCCTCCCCTTCTTTCCTCTCCTCTCAGCAGTGCGAGCCACCAGGAGAAGAAACAGGAGAAGCCCGAGCACGCTGGCCATAAAGAGACCCTGGCAACCACCTCCTCCATCACCGCTGCCGCCGCCGTGGCTGCCCCACCCTCACAGACGCAACCGGCAGCTGGCCCCAAGCCCCTGCCCAGCGCAGCCCCAGCCCCCGCCCCGGCAACTCCTCAGGCCAGCCCTGCCCCCTCCGCAACCAACACACCCACCACCCCCACCCCCACCACCATGGTGAGACATCACACGCGCTCTACACTACACCACAAGAAGTTGGGCTTATCCCACTAGTCAGTATTCGCGCCTCAATTGTGTCAACTCGATTGCTTTGAGAGACGTTTGCTGTTTGTCGCCATGACGGCAGTTGCGAAAGTGAAAAAAAAAAACTGCTGTTGGGTAATGTTGTCAGGCCTGGTGATGAGAAACTGATGCGCATAGAGGGCCCACTGGAGGGGGGAGGGGAAGGACTTGTGCTGGTTCTGCCTTTTGTCTCCTCTCTGTTTCTCTACCCCCTTTTCCCCCTCTACCCACCTCTCTGCTGTGTCCCCCACCACAAGTCACGACCCCTCCACCTGCCCAGACCCAATGAGCGGTAAGATTATGAGATCTGAAGGCCTGAGTGACGTGGACAGAATTTATTACATAGCAAACAAAAATCCAAAGGGCAACATTTGAAGTGGGGGAAAAAAAACACGTTTTTCCAGCATTGTCCTTAGAACATAACACACAAAAGACAAGGCTTGAGTCAGCCAGACCAGAAAACAAACCAAAAAGTCCAAGGGATGTTGCAAGCAGTTTTAGTGAGTGATTGATGACCTGTGGTGCATTAACACCCCCAAATGCTGTTTTTTGTTCTGCCCTGTCAGGAGCCACGCAAGTTGAGCTATGCTGAGGTGTGCCAACGGCCCCCCAAGGACCCCCCACCCACGCCAGCCCCCTCCGCCGCTGCAGCCACGACCAGCGCCACGCCTCCCTCCCAGCCCCTGCGCGAGCTGCGCGTCAACAAGGCCGAGGAGCTGGCCGGCGGGCCCCACAGCCCCTCGGACAAGCCCGAGAGGGCCCTGGAGCGCGGGGCCGAGTGCAAAGGTCGCGAGGGACGCCCTCCCCGCGGCGACGGCCAGGGCTACTACCGCAACAACGGGCCCCCGAGGGCCGGCAGCGGCGGCCTCAAGCTCCGCGAGCAGCAGCGGCGCCCCCCCTTCGGCCGACGCAACTCCCCCCAGGGAGGGCCCAGACACACGGGCAAAGAGCAGAACATCCCTCCCATATCGCCAAAGTAAAAGACTTTAAGTTACGAATCCAGTACAAATGTATGAATATATACACGCATATAAGATATATAAATAAATATATATAAAAATATATATATAAAAGAAAAGAGATGAAATAAGATATATAAAAGCAACAACCTAAATGGTAGCCACCTCTCCTGCCTGGGGCATGTCTAGAGGAAAGTCTCTTCGAAAGGACTTTGCAGACTGGGACATCCAGGAAAAATGGGCATAAAAGAAAAAAAAACAATCGTGAAGCAGGGCAAACGAAAGGGAGCGATCGAATAGGAAAAAAAAAAAAGATCCCATCTCTTAAGCTTGTTGTATTGAAAATGTCCCCCCTCAGAATGTAAATCTTGATATTTTTTGTTCTCCCCCTTCTTCTCTGGTCCTCCCTCCTTTTTTTCCCAAAAAAGGTGGTTACCTTCTCTTGCCCCAGACGTGGCCGAGAGATGGTTCCTTGGGCAGTGAAGAAGCCCGTCATTGTCACTATATGAATGACAGTGGTCTGCAATGAACTTATGCACTAAGAAGAAAGGAACAGGCATATATAAATGTCATGTACCTATACAAAGATATCACTTTAACATGCAATGATACATCCAATCCTTTCTTTTTTCTCTTTTTTTCTTTTTTTCTTTTTGAAAAGCTTATTTGCAAATTGCAGGACACTGGGAGTGAGCGTGACTTTACAGTCGGTGTATATGAACTTTGAAGTTGTGTGAAAGGATGCGGTTTCGGTAGTGTTGAATCTTGAGGCTTAGGTCTCTTGTAGGGATATGTTTGATTGATAATGAATTGTTTGGAAAACAAATTTAGGAGCAACCATAATACTTATTGTTGGTCTCTCTTTCTTTTCTTTTTTTTTTCTATTAAATTGCGTGACATTGCTATCGATTAATTCTGTGTGCTCTCAGAATCAGTGACATGGTGTTGGATAGCTAGCAAACCTTATCAATATTGTGTTAAATATTACAAAATTAGAATGAGAATGTTATGGAGCCTTGTCAGTTTTCTCAAAAACTCTTTACTAAGTAAAAAAAAAAAAAATCAAAGCTTGCCAATAATAATGCTGACCTGTCACTGGTTCACAGAAGGGTGGTTTATCCTTTTTCTTTCTGTCTTTCTTTCTTTACCTTTTCTTTTTTTTTTTTTAAATAGCTGCAGTCTGATTTTAATCAAGCACTGACCCGTGTTGCATCACAGATCAGAGCTGGCTACAGAGTCAGTGATACTTTTTGTCATCTCAGATGATTTGTTTGATGTGCATTGATTCCCTCACCCCATGAACTGATTTTGTACTGTATGCTCATATTTGTTGATAATCAGTCTGGCTCTCTATGTTTACAACATGGTGTTTCTCGGTGGGATGCGTGGTTTTAAGCAGAGGACGTAACGGGAGATTGGTTGATGCAGATGAAATATATATATATATATTTTTTTTTTTCCTTTGTTTCCTCTTGTTGTTGGTCAACGCCACATCAAAATGGAACATTCAGGGGTTGATCTACAAATGGAAATAGTCATTGTTTGATTAACTGCGCAGTTGTGATTGTACAGAATAATAGGTCAAGTGTGGTCTCTGCAAAGCTGATTAGCGCATGTGATTTTTTTTTTTTTTTTTTCCTCTTGCTTACTCAAAGGCCCTAATTGTCTGCTGTCTGATAGAAGGAAGAGGCCAAGGTGGTAACCTGTAACATATTTCCAAGTTGCTCTGGTTTTGCGTATGTTTTAAATGAATGTTTCGTCCCAAGATTGGGTTCCCTGATGAGTCTGTCCGTTGGTGTAAGGTCACTACTCCGTTGCCCACAACTTTTTTTTTTTTTTTTTTTAAACGTTAGTCCACTGTATTTCCTTGACGGCTAGACTGTATGTAGAGGAGTGGCTCTACCCAGGCATGGTCTGGTATTCCATCGGCATGGCTGCTCCCAAGGTCACTGTGTTGTTTCAGTGACAGATGCTGTTTTGGGTGATCTGACCTCAAATCAGTGGGTGTGGTATTGCAAGAGGAGAACGCCTGCCAAGAAAGGCAGTTTTGCATGTCTGTTGAGCTTTTAGCTGTAGAGCTCTGAAGGACTTGACATTTATAACAGGCTATGACAACTGGTGGTTTCAAAACTGGTTTTGAGACTTAAACATACTCCCTTTTGTCATTTTTTGCAACGTAAGAAATATCTTTACATGGGGGAAGGTATCGGTGACCTTTAATGGGGAAAAAGTGCTAATCATTGTGTTGCCACAGCATTCAAAATGGTTGACACAAGCCTATGTCTGACGTTTATATGATGTGCCAGCTGCTTGCAGTCCATAGCTTACCACATTGATAGTTGGCGAGAGTTGTGAGGTCTCAAACAAACAGTGGGCCAATGTATTCTCTTAATGTGTTATGATTTAGGCTTTAGACTAATGAACTTTACCAGTTGTAATGAAAAAAAATGCAATCAGTTATTTCTATCAGCCCTTTACATCTCAGTCACATAGAGAGTGGTGTGAGAGCGCAACCTTGAGACCAGTAAGAGTATGACCTTACTCTCAGCAAACATGCTTTTGGAACACTGACCTACGGCCACCACAGGATTTTGTTTTTTTTTCTTGTGAGGATGAAATTGGTGCTGTTTCATCTTGGAAAATCTAGTCTGTTTTGGAAACCAGTATTGCAGTTGGATTTTATTTTAAGTATTGCATTATTATTACTATTTTTCTTTTTTTAATTATTTATTTTAATCCTACTGTCTGACGCTTCACCCCCCCTTAATCTTTCCCCCCTTGCACGCTCAATCCTCATATGTCCATTTCCCATGATTGAGAGAAATGGCAGTGAGAGAGAGCCACGCATCTAACATTTGTACATTGATTGAGATTTCAGATGAGAATACTTGATGCATTGACTAGGGGTTTAGTAATGCAGTACATGAGTAACGAATCACTGGGGCTTTTTCTGTTTGTTTTTTTTCCATTAATAAATATGAGCAGCTAGTGGTTTAGTGTAATAAAATAAAATGCACTAACTTGTTTAAAAAAATCTTACTGTCATGTAATGTGAAATCATTTTAGAAGCATAATGATGTTGATGTTGACAGGCTTGCAAAAATCTACAGGAATAGCATTTTTCTCCTTAATGTTTGGGTTATTTCTGTTTTCTTGATTTAGGGGTGGGTTGGCAAAGGGAAGAATATATAGCAACGGATTGAAGTGTTTGAGACACTAAATTCTAGCTGTCTGAATAAAATGTCACAAAAAGAAAATAAATTATTTTGTTTTGGCCTTAGAGTACAAACTCTTGGTTGGTGTGTGTGTCTGTAATCCCTCTTGCTTCCCATCGAACAAGATGATCTTAGTCCTTTGAAGTAAACCGACGTCTCGATTTGTTTTTTAGGACACATACGTGGGTGCCAGTTGCGACCTGACTCAGTTTGATTGTAGATGTGTGGCCTTTTAACCTTAATTTGGCCTTGCTAAATGGCTGTGCAAATACAAGCTACCAGCGTAATCTCTAGCCAGTGTATAATTTGCAGTGAAAGTATAGCTGTGCTTGCTCTAAACAGAGAGGGACTGAAGTGCAGGATGACAGTAAGAGAGTGAACTTCTAGTCAAGTGTTTTTCTCCCTGAACATCGAAGGTGTTTTTTTTTTTACATTCCCACGTATCTATCTAAAGACATTTTACTGAGAAGTCTTATCTGTACACATCAAAGGGCAACACGTGTACATGGTAGCGTAATCATTAACATGGTTGCTATCGTCAGGTTTGCTGCAGGCCAAATGTCGAATACACTTAGCAATATCTGTTTGTGTATGCCATCCAAATATGTGCTTGCATCGACGTAAAACTTGACTAATTGCTATTGTAATACTGTATGAACAATCTAGTCCGGTCGTCTTAAAGCCATAAATGGCATGCCCACAGCCAACTGAAGACTATATTTGGACTGTACTTTCTGGTATGAGTGGAATGCCTGCAGTGACATTAAGGAAGATTGTTCGGAAGCACGTGGACTCCAACAGCAACACTGGATCGAGCGGTAATAAAGAAGTTGGGAGGGTTACCGTAATTCCGTTACGTTCCTTGTACTGGTGTTCAGGTCGCAGGCGTATGCTAGAGCAGGGTGGTATGTAATCGTGATGACGTGAGGTGCATGGGGTTGGCGTCGCTGTGTTTTTGTTGAGCAGACGAAAGTGTTGCTTGCTGCCATAGTTAGCCAGCTCAGCTGACTGGGGTTGCTTCCTTGAGGACGTGGAGGTTCGTTATTGCTGCTGAAAGCAGGATACTTTAAGTAATATCAACAGAATTAAGTGTTGTCATCAAATATTTAAACTGTTCAGTCGTGTTTTGCGTTATAAAGTGGATATTACCCACTGTTATTGTAGCCAAGCTAGTCGCTTGCTAAGCATTCAGCGTTAGCTATAGTTAACGTTAGGCTACTGCACTAAACATGTCACTACAATTGTTCCCATCACGGCAACATATGTTTACGACCCCGAGTCTATTATTGGCGTTTCTAAATATGCATGCTGAGTTTACTGAGTTCTCTGTATGTTTCACGAAAACGGTAAACATACAATACTTACTGAGACATATTTAACGTTAGCCTGACTTGCTAGCGTAGGGTATTTAGCCAATACAACTGTTTTGTTTAGCTGCCTGTTCACGTGATAAGACTTTGACAGTTAATTATGCACGAAAAACACCCTAATACTAATAGGGGCATGCACTATAGCATTAGATTGTATGTGCAGAGAGTTGCGTCGTATGTTGGTAAACAAGCCATTTATCACCCAATGCAAGCGATGTCAACATACCGATTTTGGTGTTAAAGGAGAAATGGGCCCGGGGTTTAACGCAACTGGAACTGTCCTCAGAAATCGCCAATTGTTACTTGATAAATATTTGATGTGTGTTAGAGCTGTCTACATAGTAGTTATAATAGA
The DNA here is from genome assembly GCA_027475355.1 of Coilia nasus. NCBI lineage: Eukaryota > Metazoa > Chordata > Actinopteri > Clupeiformes > Engraulidae > Coilia > Coilia nasus. The sequence goes on along the minus strand of CM050206.1, from coordinate 10,781,572 downwards.
TTTTTAGAAAACTACAACGTACTTCAAAACTGTTACATAAATTTGACAATATTATGTGTTTGTATTTGACTATGTTAGTGTGTTTTTTAAAACTCTGTTAGGGATTCGTATTTACAAAAGTACTTTATTCATTCTGGGAATGTATGCCTTTTCCTTGACAGCTCGTTAAGACTGTGGTGTGAAGTCACCCAGCCGGGGTGAAATGCCCTTCCGGTCCAAATGAGCTCAACTATGTGGTACATCATGCAGAGCATTCAAAGTAAATATTCTCTGTCCGAGCGACTTATACGGACCATTGCTGCCATTCGCTCATTTCCTCATGACAACGTTGAAGACCTCATACGCAAGGTAAAGCTGATACCAAGTTGTCAGTTACAACTCTAATGTAATCTGCAGCATGTACGGGAAATAAGCTTAAATGATACTTTGCCTGTCTAGGGTGCAGATGTCAACCGAATGCACGGCACACTGAAACCACTTCATTGTGCTTGCATGGTGGCCGATGCTGACTGTGTTGAGCTTTTGCTAGAGAAAGGAGCTGAGGTATGCTACTACTGTGCCATAATTTTCTGCTTGTAACAACATCAGTAATACATTAGACTGATTTAGCTGTTCCAGTCTTCAGCATTCTGCTTAAGTGTAATATGGTCCACAGGTAAATGCCCTGGATGGGTACAACCGCACAGCTCTGCACTATGCTGCTGAGAAGGACGAGAGCTGCGTGGAGCTACTGCTGGAGTACGGTGCCCACCCTGATGCACTGGATGGCAACAAGGATACGCCCTTGCATTGGGCTGCTTTCAAAGACAACCCGGAGTGTGTGCGTGCCCTGCTCGAGAGCGGGGCGTGCCCCAACGCCCGTGACTACAACAGCGACACGCCCCTCAGCTGGGCCGCCATGAAGGGCAACCTGGAAAGCGTGCGTGTGCTGCTGGAGTACGGCGCCCAGGTGCACGTGACCAACCTGAAGGGCCAGACGCCCATCTCGCGCCTGGTGGCCCTGTTGGCGCGCGGCCTGGGGACGGAGCAGGAGGAGGAGTGCCTGGAGCTGCTGTGCCGGGCGGCCGGCCTCTTCCAGATCCGCCGTGCCGATGGCACCCTGCCACGCGAGCTCAGCAAGGATCCTCAGCTGCTGGCACGCCTCACCAGCATGGTGTCCCAGCCGCCCAGCCTGCGCTCTCTCGCCCGCTGCGCCGTGCGTCAGAGCCTGGGAGTGCAGTACCTGCCTACAGCCGTCAAGCAACTCCCACTCCCCGAGTCTGTTAAAGAGTATGTGCTACTTAGAGACTGACAGCCCCCGAAGCTAGTGGAGGAAGGGCGACACAGTGAGTGGGCAAAGACTGCTCACGGTGCAGTGTCAAGGAGGAAGTAGTGGTGTTTGTACAATACTGAAAAAAGTCTATTGAATTGTTGTTAAAATAGTGTGATTGCAAGTGTCTGTGTCTAGTCCGCTGTATGTGTCTTCATGGTGAGTGATTGTCAAGTGCTTCCAGCTTTATTCTTCTGACCTGAGTGTGTGACTCTGTGTTGGTCTGGATTGCAGTCATGATGAATAAGGTGTTTGAAGGTATGCACAGTTGTTACTTTCTATTAAGCAGGGGAACAGATATTGGACAGCTAATTTCCACAAATATAAATGGACAGAAAAAAAATTGCCGTTATTTTAATTAAGCTCCCTCAAACAGCAATTATTATTTTAAATGGCACAGATAGTATATAACTTAATAAAACAGAATCACTTATTTTATCATGTTTGATTTAGCACTTGAATGAATTACTTGCAAAATGTTTGTAATTCAAATATGTAAACATTTTTGTTTTGTATATATATATATCACAGACCATGGACATTTGTCAATTTTTTTGATCAGGTAATTGCTCTGTAAGCATGCGTGAAGTCTTTACAATTTAAATAAATTGTATTATTTTTCTGTTAACAATATTTTAGTAATGTTAATACATTTTGTTTCTTCTGGTGCTCGTAGGATCTATTATAACATTTCTGTCACAGTGTAAAAAATATTTTAAAAAAACTTGTATTGTTTTGTTTTTTCATTTTCATCTATGTTGACAAGCAGATTTGAGGAACAGCATGGTTCAATTTTGTGAAAAACCATAAATAATCTGAACTGATATATGGCTTTGTTTTTAGCATTTGACCTGAACTAACCTCAGACACTTTTTGTTTTTGCTACATCTGTCCTCTCTGTTAAGTGGACTATTGATGTTGTATGTTTGTACAAGAACTTAGCTTAAGCATTTGAAATGACTTAATGGTAAATTCACCTAGGTACAAAAAAGGTAATGTACAGTCAACCGAAAAGTGCATTCTTCTTTTCTTATATAGAGAGTAAAAGTCTTCTCTTGTCATAATCAGTGCACCTGAGTATGACTTTTTGTTTCTCATATTAACTCATTACAGATACATCAAAAATATACTCTCAGTTTACTTATCCTACTACTGTAGTTGGTCTGTTGTAAGCATATTAGCAAAATCTGGCAGTTCTGTACAATCATTGGGTTTCGGTGCTTGGTGTACTTTTACTACCTGACTTCGTCCAGCAGAGGTCTCTCTCCTACAACAAAGTCAACCAGTCTCATTGACTGTATATTAATGACCAGTCTGTCCAGGGCCAGAGAGACACATAACTGCTTCGTTCCTTGACTATTATGAGGTAACTGTGCCAATAAGTGATTTTTTCACATATATTGCCAACACTAATACTCGACTGATATTTTACTTATAAGGGATCCTGGGGTATAAGCAGAAAATGAATACTGTCAATATTTGGTATAAGCCAGCATTTCAGTATTTTTAACTGTTAATGCTATTGAATGACTGTAAGATTAAAAATGCCTTCATATCCAGCAAGTATACAATTTTTGCACGAGACAAATCAGACTCTCTGCATTAGGAACCAAATACACACCTGGGTCCCTGTGCAATAGAAAGTACACCAAATACAGCAATAATTTTAACTAATACTTTACTTAGTGATTGTTATATCTTGACTCACGCAGGCAGCTTTGTTCAGATATTGTTTGTATTTATGGCCCACGTTAGCATCTTAAGCACAGGACGTCCATCCGAAGGAATGAAAAGAGCAGTCAGAATCTCAGGAAGGAAACCAGAGCATAACTATGAATTCCCCCGCTACCGCGTGGTACACCCAGACCCACTGACAGTCTTGGCTGGGCCCAGGACAAGACAATGCCCCCCATATTCCATAACGTAAGGAGGGACTAGTTCTGGGCCCCCCTTTCCCAGGGCCCGGGACAAGAGACCTGTTTGTCCACCCCTATCAGCGGGCCTGGGTACACGTATACAAAAGCTATAGCTGTACACCTTTTGCTCTGTGACACAGAAGTGTAATTAAAGGGTTCCATTTGAAAAGGGCAGTACAATTCCTCGTTGCTGACCGAGTGTGCTTTTATCAGTGCATTATCATGTTACCCATCTGACTAGTTTGAAGAGAAATGCTCGCAAGAACTGCCTGTGGTCATACTCTCATCTGACAAATTGTTCCACATGCCTGTTTGGAGTTAGGCCAGCCATTATGCAAGACATGGTCTTTGGGACTGAATCCATAATTGAAGACATGGCTTGCCACTGTGCAGGGCAGGATACAGAAACGGGAAGTACTTTGTTGAACAAAGCACATGAACTGCAAAACTGCCGTATAAACAATGCTGAAATGCTGAGACACCATTGGTGTTTTGTTGTGGGGAAAAAAGGTTTGAAGGTTATCGAAAGCACCTTAGTACATTCATAGTAAGTGTTCTGTAGATGACAGGGAGTAGCACCCTCTATTTCTTACAAATATGATTTTTGGCAAATCTGTTGTCAAGCCCAAGAACGATATATAGTTTTTTAAATAAAATAATATTTATGTAATATTTTTCAGGGATGTTCTGCTAACCTTTATTTTTAATTTTTATGCCTACTTTCCTTTTTTTGGTGTTTTTTGAGGGTGGTGTGAATATTTTTAATTTAACATGAATTACTAAAATAATGTGGAATAGTCACATAAGGTTATATATTATATACATTTTCACATTTGCTAAAAATGCAATAGTGTAATTAAGTGATGTTGGGCCTATTGCAAAGATATTCAATATGACACCAGATGAAGCGAGTCTTATCCTGCCCAGGGTAGTCAAAGTCAAATGATTGCCTTCTAATGTTTGAGAAACCTGGGGGATTTGAGCAACTGTTAATTTAAAAACTTGTGTAGGGAATAATTTTCCATAAGAAAAGCTTTGGTAATTGATAGGCTCATTTAACCTATTAAAGTACAATAAGTATCGCACTGCTCTCGCACACCTATTATGTTTTCTTTCAATTAGGCCTACAATAAAAATATATGTAGTAGAAACATGGTCCGACTTAAACGCGTTGTCAGGGTATCGTATTATGTCAGTTAATCTGAGCTGCAGTCCATGGAGTGGTATCGCGGGTCTTTGACATGAAACCTAAATACATCTTTAAAAAAGTAGATTAGGCCTATATAAGAGCAGAAGCAGGACCAGTCCATTAATGGAGGTTGACGTGATAGTCAGAGGTGTCATCAAAATTGGCTGATGGGGTCTGTTGTTTCTTCACTCAGAGACTTTTTTGGTAGTTCGTGTTGTTTACCACCTATAGTTTTGAAGTAATGACACAGACGTGACTTCCACTTTTGAGGATGAAATTTCACACCTTCAGTCCCGCCTAGCCGAAGGACTGATTGATGTCGGGCTGACGTTGCCTCTCGCGATGCTTTGCGTAGGAGGGGAGTGTCAGATTCCAAGGGAGAAGAGAGGATAGAGGGAGAGAGAGGGGCGCTGAGGTGAGTTTGTAAACATTCTACTACTGTCATTTTTCACAATCCTAATTTAGCAAACATCTAAATACTGAAAATGTACTGTGTATGTAATGTATCACCGTACACATGGCTTTTGTTTAGTTCGAGTCAGTGGTATTTACAAACGGAGGACTATTTGTCCCTCCAGTAAACTGCACTAGTTGCTAACCATAGCTAAATCTACGCGCAGACTGCTAGCTAACAAGTACAGTCCTGACTCGCTGCTATCGCAAGCTACTTGCTAGTTTGAACGTTGTTCACAAACAAGGTAGCTACTTGTTTTTTGATGCTCTGAAATGTTACGTTGAAACTGGAGTCACTGTTGAAACGTATTTGACAAAATGTCGTTTGTTGCAACTGTACCCGTAGACTGTTGCAGCGAGTTTGATTTGTAGGCGCAGCATACTTTTCGCCAGCACAGCTTTGGTTGCTCGCGGCCTGCTCGCTGAAAGTCCCTGGCCCTGAAAGAAAGTGGTAAATTCCAAGTTTTGAGTGGGTCTCTCATCAACCAATTACGATCAACTAACCTACTCGATAGACGTTGCCGTGAGCAACTCATAAAGGACATGTTGATGACAAACGTCCTTACAGCCAATGCTACGAGGCTAAGGGCTGGCATATGCGGGAAAAGGTGGGGTTTTAAGCTGGCGTGTGCAGAACCTAGCTAGTAGCAGGATAGCATAGCACGGAGACTGGCTAGTCGGCCAGCTAACAACTTAAAAGTAGTTTGACGGAGGTAATTAATTCCGTTTAAAAATGTTTCATCGCATGTGAAGTATTGAAATGGGCATTAGGTCGAATGTATAAGTTGTTCACTGACGTTGGACAACTGTGCGTTATCACTGACAGCTAAATAATTAAGATTTGTGTGTCACCGCCCAAATGATAATAAGCTAGCTAGATATTTGGTTAGCGTATTTTTACGAAAGGCTAATATTTATAAACTTCTATTGCAAAGAGGATGCCTTACGGATGTCAGTTTCTATAAACGGCTTAATATAATATTTCGTTATTATGTTTTGTAACTGTGGGACTAAGGTTAATTGTACAACTTATTAGCAATACATTTTAGCAAGTGCTGGCGTAAGGCAGGTTTGACATGGTAGTTCAGTAATTTCAGTTTGGCGAATTATTTGACGTTTCATGATTTTCTAGTTTTTGTATTGATATATTTAAGGCCACCATCGCATACAAATAGTCATAACATGATCTAAGTTATCATCAGATTATAAAATGAGCTGACAACGCCAACAAAATATGCCTTTCAATATTATTTTTTAGCACTAGTTTTATGTTTTCTTGTTGCTCCAGATGAGTACGTGTAAACTTGGATCTGAATGCGAGGAAGATTAAGGAGGTGGTTAATATCTGAAGTCTTTCTGACTGATTTACGTCGAAACACGTTTGATGTTGATTTATTTAGTCCTTTGAGCAAAGTGTTTACTGGCGTTCCAGCGTTTTTCTGAGTATTTGCATTTTCACTAACGCAGTGTTCACAGTGCGAAGATTCTTTGAAAATATAGCCTACAAGGCTCAATTAGTAGGCTGTTACCAGACACACGAGCCTCACTGTGCATCCACATACCTGTCAACACTCCATGTATGTATGCGATTTACTTGTTTATTAAAATGTAGGTCGCGCTGTTTAGAGCTTGTTAGTTTTTGCTGGTAACACAGTTCGGAAAACCCGGTGCTTCCGCTTGTGTGAGGTGAGCTGGTGATGATGTTTTGTTATTGTATTGCATGCCAGAATTAAATGCACGAACATGAATAAGTTGCATAAACGGACCATACTTGATGTAATGTTGGAAGAACTAACCAGTATTATTATTTTTAGTTAAGCGCAAGAGTTGTGATGAGTCACATTTGCAGTGCATGAGTCCACTGCTGCCTTGGTGCTGTTGATGAAGAGGCGAGAAGTGAATTAATTTGAAGTCACACAATGCAGTTCTTTGGATTGGTCATGTGAAACACAGCATCCTCCCTGTCTTACTCGACCTTGCTGCTTTTAGGTGAACCCTTTTACCTGGCAATCTAGGTTATTGCATCACGAGGTATAATTTACTTGCATCCACAGGACGTATTCCTCTTTGAGAGTGATTAGAAACTTAAAATGACCATTACACTTAAGATCGGATCGGTGCAACACCAAAAAAACATGATCTTTGTTTTTAAATAGCATTTGAGGTTCAAATTGTTTCAAGTTTGTCAATAGAAAGCTGCACTGTTTCCATTGTGTGGTATTGTCTAATGGCTAAGCATGGCATTTGTGTTGAGACCTCTGCAGTTGTGCAGACATGGCTATTGGGTTTCATTTGTTCCATATACCAAAGCTCAGGTTCATTTCAGTTACATAAATACATACTGGTTGGTGCCCACGCCCTGTAGCCTAGATCTCTCTTGACTCTGACATGCTGAAGAGCCCCATGCTAACTTACCTGTAAATCTACCCAATAGCAAGGAATCTTCTCTAAGCATTGCTATCATTATGTGCCCCCCTCCCATGGATTGTTTTTTGCCCTATCTCTGTCTGCCTCTGTCTGCTTGTGGGGGTCTCCCTCTACCCCTCTGGCAACTCAAGCTCTAGATTCCTCATTCCTGGCTGCAGCCAAAGCTATTAATACAGTTTGTTTAGTCAGTTTCCTAGCAGGCAGCATCAAACACTGCAGGGCCAGTGGCCGATTATAGCTGGGCCCCTGCTCCGCTCCACCTGCTGACTTGGAGAAATCCAAGTCTCGATGGCAGGACAGTGTCCCCCCCCCCCCCCCCCCCCCTCTGCCTCCTGGGTCCAACTGGATCCAGGCCACTGGTCAGCACGGCACAGCCCCACGTAGCCCTCGCCACCCCTGGATGAGTGTAGGCTTACAGAGCGCAGCAGCAGGTCCTCTTCTGGGACTTCCCAAGCCCCAAAGCCCAGCCTTGGCAGCCATAGCCCGTTGCCATGAACAGCTCACCAGCCACCTCACCCCGAGCTCACTATGGGTTTTGATCTTAGGATGGGTGGGGTGGTGCTGGTGGTAGTCACTCAGGCTCCCATTTGTTTCACAAGCTGGAGATGCAATAATCTGCATTTAATGGCAGCCTTTATAGCCACTGAGATTGAGTGAAATGAGAAAAGGGCCACTGTTTTGCAGCGGTGGAGGTTGTAATTAAGTTGTTTTGTAAGATGGCTCCTTTTTTTTTCTTGGTCTGTTTTTTTTTTTTTTATAGAAAAGGCCCTGGTAGGATTTCAAGTAAATGCTTTTTTGTTTCATTCTGAAAAAAAAAAAGAACTTCCTCTATTGCTTGTTGTCAGCACTTTCGTGTGTTGAGATGTAACACACGATAAAGCTATCAGGGTCCAGCAAATTGTTATTACTTTTTGAGCAATTGAAAAAGAAACTCCTTATGCATAAAAACACTTCTAATGCATGTTGTTGTGTGTGTGTATTCACACTGTTTTGAGAAAGAGCTCTGTTAGAGAACACTCAAATGGCCACCTAAAGAATGTGAAGGTGATATTTGTTTTTTTCCTCCTCTGTGTGTGTGTTTTGTTTGTAAATGGACTTCTCGCGCACCTCTGTCCAAATTGACTTTATGTGGACTGTAAGCTTGAAAGCCTTGGCACCAAGCTGTTGGCTCGCCTGCCAGAGTCTGTGAGGTCTGCAAGGAATCAAGCTGCCTGGCTTGTGTGTCACTTTGATCTCTGCCAAGAGGGAAAGGCCTTCTCAGAGGCAAACAAGATGCAGCGATTCCACATGCTCGCTGGTTCTCTCTCACTCACACACACACACACACACACACACACACACACACACACACACACACACACACACACACACACACACACACACACACTCACTATCTTTCTTTCTATCTCTTTCTCTCTCTTACACACACACACACACACACACTACCACACTCACTATCTTTCTTTCTATCTCTTTCTCTCTCTTACACACACAGACACAGACACACACACACACAAGAACATACAAGCTCCCCCACAGTGGAAAACGAGCCAGGGCGCGCGGCTCATTTCAACCTCTGAACCGTTCTGGCCCCGCATCCGCCTTGGAAGTGCCCGTCCGGGTCCGATGGAGGGGCTATTCGGCTGAGTAGCTTGGCGTTAGCAGCGATAGCCCCAGAGGTCAGCGGGAGCAGCCTGGCTAATGTCTCTGTGTCAGAGGAGAGGCCACGGAGAGCCCTGGGCTGTAAGTGAGCTCCCGAGGGTGAGAGAACGAGAGGTGGTGGCGCAGAGCCCTGTGGATTTATTATGTGCAGCCGAGGCGGATTGCGTAACACTTGCTGGATGTCACCCTGTGCCTTTGGGTCGATGTAGGTAGTGTGTGTGTGTGTGTGTGTGTGTGGGGTGGGGGTCGATGGTGTTGGAGCGGGGGGATGTTGAAACATTCATGTTGGCTTCTCTACCTTTCACCTAATGCAGATTTAATGAACATGTAGCTTTTGTCGAAGAAGCGGATAAAATTAGTTAAGTTCCAAAAGCCTGTCCTCAGTTGGTGATGTGAAGTGCATCCAGCAAACAGGAGGACTCTTTGGGGAGAACTGACACAATAAGGAGACTATTTCTACCCATGGATGAACAAGCTGCAGGTTACCTCAGTTCATCATCCTTGTGCAAAGGGGAGTGGACAGTAAAACAAGTGTATGTTCATGCAAGTGTGTATGCGTGTGTCCCTGAGTCAGTAGTGTCGGTCAGTTGTGAGTTTTGGAGTCCAACAATTGTGAATCAGTGGAAGTCCCCATTGAGTGTGATTGGAAGTAACAGAGGGAGATGGGTGGAGTGCTCACACTGCTGACTAAATGGGAGCAGATGACTGCATGTAGCAGACAAGCAGCTGTGCATGCAGAGCCAGCAACTTGGTCTGGGTCTTTTACAGAAGCACTCAGTGGAAAGAAGCCTGAACGCTGGAGCACCAATCAAGTTTGCACACTGTTGTACTTTCCCATGCGCACCACTGTTTGCACAGAATGGGACTTCCTTGGCTTTTTCCTAGCAGTGGCATTTACATTGAGAGGATGCAGGTTCTTGCCATAGGAATAATAAGCAGCCTCGGGGTATAAATAGAATACAATAAAGCACACCTGATGGGATCTTACAGGAGAAGCGCATGGGGTCATGTGCACACAAACATGGATGGCTTTTATGAAGGGCGGGGTGGGGTGGGGTGGGGGGGGGGGGGCGTTCTGTAACCATCTAAAAGTCATATTCCTTGCAGAGTTACACAGGGTTTCCCTGCTAATGTGTTTCACCATAGGAGCCAGCTAACCACACAATTTACACTCGGCTGTCAAAGTCTTGGGTCATCGAGATGGGGGCAGTGGGGGCTTAGATCAACAGCATAAACGTCTGTGCACGTTACCTATATTTCAGGAACACAGGGCCTCATTATTCCCTGACAAAATGGATTTATGTCTGGGGACGCCCCCCACCCACCACCTGGGAACCTGTTTTTATAGAAACCCCGTAAACCGTTAGGGCTCGGCATCAGGTGGCCTACTGTTCAGATCCCACACAAGATGGTCGAAGGGGAAAATATGTGCTTGTCCTCACGTCCCCGTTTTTTTTGTGTGTGTGACACCCATGTACACACGTCGCTACTGGTGTCTCTGCTGCTGTTGAGGGTGAGAAATTGGGCTAGAGGGGCACCTTTGTGAGGTAGAAGATTTTATGTGTTAATGTTGAAGGAGAGGAGAGGAGGAGCTGTCAGTGAGAGAGAGAGACAGGGAGGGAGAGCAAGAGCGAAAGAGAAAGACAACTAAGAGAAGGACAGAGAGGGAGAAGACAGAGAGAGAGAGAGAGAGAGAGAGAGACGGATGTCATTGTGCAAATGCTTGCACCCTCCTCATCTGGAAACTGCTCCTCATTGGCCAGCCAGATGCACCCAGTGTGAAGGAAGTATCACCAGGGAAACTTCAGCTTGCTGTGTGTGTGTGTGTGTTTTCTCTCTCTCTTCCCTGCTCGTGTTATTTTTAAACACCCTCTGCTTCCTGCATTGACTGAGGATCAACCAGTAGCATCTATACTTTGTTGGATTTGGAGGGACTGCGAGAGACTATTTAAAAAACACACACTCACAGCTCTGAACAACGCAGCAACAATGTCTTTTTCTTTTTCCATCTCACAGTTACATTGCAAGCTCTTCGCAAAAATGGGCGACGACAGACCTTTTGTGTGCAATGCTCCTGGCTGCGGGCAGGTAAGTCTCACTCTCCTGCCTTTGTTCCCTAGCCCAATGGTCTTGGGTTTCAAAGATGTGTATGTGGGTGCATGATTGAGGGTGGGGGCTGAGTTCACACTTAGTTTCTCCATGGCTGTTTGTGATGTGTGTTTGTGCTGTCTGTGTGCTGTCTGTGCTGTCTGTGTGCTCATGCTATATCTCAGCTTTGTGTCTGTTTGTTAGAGGGAGAATGAAAAAAAAAAAAACTCAAGTCACCCTCAACTTCTCCATGGTCATTCTTGTGTGTGTGTTTGTACACATGTGTGAGAAGATCTTGTTTCACTCAGCATCTCCTTGCCGCATGTGTGTGAGTGTGTGTGTATGTATGTGTGTGTGGAGGAGGGGTAGAGGTTGGGCCATGTGGTAGATGCCACAAGGCAACAGTAACAAGTTCATCAGCAGCAGGTCTGCTATGTGCCATGTGCTGGAGTGGAGCTGCTAACACAGGCGGGTTAGCCACTGTGAGGGCTCAGCCCCTTCCTTGTGCACACCACACTAGGGGAGTGCAAAAGTATCGTTACTGCGATATACTATATCGATTTAAACATTAATACCGCAATGCATTGTGATACTAATTTTCATAATATGTCCTTGCCGATACCCAGCCCTACACCACACCGGTCTGACTTTAAAAAGGGGCGGAGGGGGTGGGGGTAGAAAAAGTTCTAGGCTCGGAGAACGAGCGAGAGATGGTGTGTTGTGAAACATGGCTAAAGCAACGGCTAACGTCTCCTCCGCCAGTGACTCAGAGACTGTGGGCATGAGTAATGCGGCTGCTGTCGCTGTCTCAACTCGTCTTTTCTCGCTCTTTGTCGCTCTTTAACCAACTCGGTCTTTCTCTGTCTCTGTCTTTGTTTCTCTCTCTCTGTCTCTCTCTCGCTCTCATGCAACCATGTCTGTGGACTTGGGTCTGCTATATGCCATGTTGTGTTAATAGCATGCGGCCTAGGCAGTAATTTACCATTAAAGCGCTGCCTTCTTGCTGGACGAGGTCCACTCCCCGCATTTCGCACAAGCCAGCTAGTTGTGTGTGGTAGGTTACTTTTCTCTGCGCTGTGGGCTGTTCTTTTCTCCGACTCCACAGCTGCATGTCAAGCTTTGACGTGCTACAGATTTTTTTTTTTCCGTTTTTGTGGGGCTGGAGCCCCCCTGAGGGGGAGCAATCGGGTCCTGATGCACAGACTCACCAGGAGGTTTTGATTTGGACTCGCGGTCGCGCTGATCAGGAGATGTGCCCGTAAGAGTCCGCTCCACGCCGTAGCGGCAAACCCCTCACCCCCCCTCCACCCCCTCTGCCCCCACCCCCCGCCCAGTGTTCATTTTCCAACCACCCCACGTGCTTGCTCGCAGCCCTCAGCCCTCCAGCTCCACAGCTTGTTGCCCTGTCTCCCTGTCTCCCAGGCCTTTGCGGTTTAGCGACGCTAAGTGTAAACATTCAGCAGAGCAACATGACTCTGGAATGAATAATAGATGTGGGCTAGTTGTTAGCTCATGTTTTTTTTTCTTTCTTCTTCTTGTCTCTGTAGAGGGAATGCATGCAAAAAAAAAAACCTCAACACACACACCGTTATCTCAGACCGCTTTTATGTCTGACTGCAGTTATGTAATTGGAAGGGCTCATCATAAACAGGCCCAAAGGGAGGACGGCGGTAATGAAAAGCACGCGCCGTGATCTCGGGGACGACAGAAGGTGCTGCTGGTGGGGTCTGACCGTCCCAGCCGGCGCACAGGGGCGGCCTGCTGGTCGGGTGGGGCGGACGGACAGGCTGTGTGCGGAAGCGGCCTAACCAATGGCGGGCCGGACCAACGCCACCGCCATTGTTGGTACATAAACACCTTCCTGCATCGCTTGCTGACGCACGCTGGCCCCAGGGCGTCAGCTGCTTTTAGCCGCAGCGATAGAAACCCGCTCCTCCTCCTCCTTCTCCTCCTCCCTCTGCAGCTTCATGCAAAGTGGCTCATTCGGAGCTGGAGATATGCAGCATACATGGCAAGGCTAGAGAGAGAGGAAGAGAGAGAAGAGAGAGAGAGCAGTTTGCAGGAGAAGCTTGCTGTAGGTGGCGAAGGGAAACCTGTCGCTGTTGGTAAACACTGAAGCTCCTGTTGGTTAGGAGCTGAGGACTGCAGCAGATGGGGTATTTTTGTGCTCGACCTCGCAAACCCCCCAATTCCATTTGCACCCAGCTGTCACCAGGCCTCCCACACTCTCAGCAGCTCCTGCTCCAGACTTACTCCTTCCCAGCACAACTTTCACTAAACAGCAATTCCTGCATTGGCAGTGGGCAATGTTTTTTTTTTTTTTTTTTTTCATTTGTTTTTTTTTGTATTACCCCTATACTAACATACTATGGCGGCCTGTGATATTCATATGTCTAGCGCCGCCACTATTTTCTTCTCCTTTGAAGCCACCAGAGCTTCAAAAAACTTGCTGATGTAAACACCCCCCCTTCCCACTTGTAAAATAACGTGTAAATAATCTGAAGCATGTCTTGGGCGAACTTGAGTGTGTTCTTTCCACTGCACTGCTTGTTTCTCCTCCCCCTGTTCAGTGTCATTGCCGCGCTAACGGGCTGGGGTTGTTTTTCTCTGAGAAGTGGGCACGAGTGGGGGCATGCTCTGTCCAGCTCTCAGCTTTCCTGTTAAGTGTCTCTTGTGTCCTTCACCACCACCACCACCAGCCCAAGCCCCCACACCGCCCCACCCAGGCACCCTCCTCCACCACCGCCACACTCAGTGTAATTCCCCTCACTCACACTGTAACCTTCTTGGTGAGGGGAGTGTGTGCCATGCAGTTGTTGCACTGGTGATGCTGGTACATCTAAAAATACAGCGCCTGACACTTGACTGTGTTTCCACTGGGTTCGCTCGCGCGCTCTCTCGCTCGCTCGTCTGCCTGTCCACTCCCTCCCTCCTTTCTCTCTCTCTCTCTCTCTCTCTCTCTCTTGCGCGCTCTCTCTCTCTGTCTCTCTGTCACGACTACACTGTAACTGTGACCCACCGCCAGAAATAGTGCAGGAAGGGTGGGGGTGCCAAAGAGAGGGGGGGTGGGTGGAGAGAGGAGACGACAAAGACGGGGCAGAGGCCTCCACTGCCAGCCAGCCAGCCAGCCAGCCAGCCACTGATGGTTCCTCCCACATGCTCCACACGCTCGCCTGAGTCACCCAGCACTGAGACGAGAGGCGGGGGAAGGAATGCGTGCAGGCACCGCATGGCCACAAGCAGACTTTGAGCCGCTGCACAGTAGTCTGAAGTCGTGCACAGACACAAGACACAGACACACATATACACACACACACACACAAACACACACACACGGTCGTCGCATGCGGTACTTTGAGCTGCGGCGTTGTGCAGTTTCACTCTGTCCTTCTTTCGCAATGCCTGATGCGGGGCAGTGGCCTGTGCGTTTTTAACAGCCTAGGCGAGCCTGGCAGCTTATCGCGTCCAAAGTGCTGGGTCAAAGTGCACGTCTTGGAAGCTTGGCACGTCTTCTGCAGCACGAGCAGTTGTCTTTGTTTCGGTCTTCGATAGGATGTATGTTTCGTAAGCAGTCTCTCCTTTTAAAGTCCTCGGCCATTCTCCCCTTCAACCCACCACCACACACACACACACACACACACACACACACACACACACACACACACACACACACACACACACACGAACACGAACAACACACACACGAACAACACACACTGGGCTTTGGAGGAGGCCTGTCAGGGTTTTGTCATTTATCACCTGCTCGCTCCACCGGATTCGAGGCAAGTGTTCTGGCTGAGCATTGAGAGCGGAGGGTAGGGTGGGGCGTGAGCGCGAGGCTCCCAGCTAAATAGGCAGGCCCATTGTCGAAGCCCCTCTGCCCAGAGGCTGGGAGAGGGAGGTCAGCGGGATCATCTCCCCACACACGGGCGTGTTATTTTCTCCCCCACACAAACAGCCTTTTGTTGTGCACGGCACCCGTACAAACGCAAGAGAATACACACGCTTGGCTCACAAGAAAGAGCACGGGCGGCGTCACATACAGTAAGGCTCAGGTTCTGGGGAAAAGTGATATTTGTATGTGTGTGTGTGTGTGTGTGTGTGTGTGTGTGTACTTGTGTGGGGTCTGTGGGATACACCCTCTAACAACACTGAATATTCTGTTTCAATTCATATTCAGTAACTGTCATATGTCTAGCCTCACGGCTCACTATGCATCTGAATCTGCTTACAAAACGTTGCTTGCATTTCGTCCATGCGCTGTTGCTCTTCCTCAATCCAGAGGTTCACCAATGAGGACCACTTGGCCGTGCACAAGCACAAGCACGAGATGACTCTGAAGTTTGGCCCAGCGAGGACAGACTCTGTCATCATAGCAGGTATCTTGCCACCCACACCATCACAGCAAAAAAAAAGAAGTTTCAGCCGGTTTAGTATTAAACCATGTTGGTATTAGTGTAGTATTTTATGTCTGTGAGTACTATTTAAGTGACTTGATATGTTATAGGCACCTCTGATAGATTTTGTCTCTTACACGTGTTGCACTTGCACTTTCACTTTCTCTGCTGTAAACTTCCTTAAAATAAAAATAACTCTGTGTAATTTCCCAGTCTTCTTCGACCTGACACAGAAAAGAAAAATTCATTCTCCAAACTTTTCTAATTATACTTGAACCTTGAGTAGGAAGCACTTCTGCCTGTGTGTTTCGAGATAAACGGTTTTGATGTGGATTTAGGTGACACTGCTGAGTAAGTAAAAACCTCAAGCTGTTATGCTTAAAGTATTCCCAGCATAACAACAGTTTGGAGGACACCTCTCTTTTATTTTCTCCTGCTTGGCAAAGGCTGACTGTCAAATTTGCAGGCCGCGGCCAAAAAAACCCAGCGTGACACTCTCTCTCTCTCTCTCTCTCTCTCTCTCTCGCTCTCGCTCTCGCTCTCGCTCTCTCTCTCTCTCTCTCTCTCTCTCTTTCTCTTTCTCTCTCTCTCTCTCTCTCTCTCTCTCTGGGGCTGTTTTTCACAGACCAGACACCGACTCCCACACGCTTCCTGAAGAACTGCGACGAGGTGGGCCTCTTCAACGACATCGCCAGCTCCTTCGAGCAGGAGTTCCGCAAGGCGCAGGAGGATGACGACAAGCGGGCCAAGAACCCGGTGAGTGTTCCGTCGGGACTGAGTGATGGAACAAGGACTTACAGAGTGGAGAACAGTAAGGAAGGAGAGTGAAGGCAGATGTGTGTGTGTGTGTGTGTGTGTGTGTGGGAGGCGTGGGGTAAAGCCTTTTTATCCCAGCTTGAGATCCAGACAGTGTTTGTGAGGCAGCTGCCACTGTTGTCTGAACCCAAGACGGAGATGAATGAGCTGTGAAGATAACTATTCTGATGACTATTCTGTTTTTCTTGAAGTTGAAGACGTTTTTTCACTCCCACTCCTACATCTCTCTGTGTGCAGCTGTCCTCCCAGAGCACGGGGGTCCTGGACATGAGCCTGCAGACGCCCTCAGACGTGAAGGTGAAGGAGGAGGAGCCTGTGGAGGTGGACTCCTCCCCCCCCGGCAGCCCAGAGTCCATCTCCAGCAGGTCCGACAGCGGCAGAGAGTCCGTAGGCAGGCCAAAGGTAACACCAGCAGAGCTCTTTCAGTGGTCCACAGCACCAGCAAGCAGCTCTTTCAGTGGTCCACAGCACCAGCAAGCAGCTCTTTGAAACCGACATTTGAATTGATATTCGGAGTCATTTGGACCAAAGGAAACACCAGTCTTTGAAATGAGTCCTTACATTACATTACACTACACTGATGGTCTTATCCAGAGCGCCTTACAGTTATTTACAGGGTTTTAGTTAGAGTCCCTGGAGCAGTGTGGGGTTAGATGCCTTGCTCAGGAACCTGCGACTCTCCGATCCCAAGACCAGCTCGCTAATCACTAGACCACAGCTGCCCACCGTTGACCATTAGGTCATTAGGATCCAAGTTTTGACTGATTGTCCTGAACACTCACAAAATAATGATGAGCACATCTGTAGATATTAATCTACATGTCTAAAAAGGCAGAGTGAGCATGATGTGAATCTGCTCGTGTATTTGCTGGGGGATTGTGATTTGGCGACACCGAGTGGTGAGGAAAGACTCCTTAAGAGATGGATTTTGCCCACGTACCAAGTCATTGTATTACTCTTGTATTATATAAAATACTACAGTAACATTAGTAATAACATTGATATAAGCACATCTCTCTATGTGGCATAGGCTGGCAGCGACCTGTGATCTGGTATCCTTGTAGTATGTTTGGGGATTTCTTTTGACACGAGAGCAAATTTGACACGAGAGCACAGTGTGATGTGTGCAGTTCTAACCCCATATGTCCGGCACAATATTAGTGTCCCTGGAGCACAACCAGATGTGAGCATGTTCAAGTGTTCGAGTCGGGAAAGTAATGCTCTTTCTCCCAGCCGTTGCATAGAAGCCTGAAAAAGCAGGAATTTGGTTGTTTTCTTTAGGGTAATCAAGGGTGTTTCCCTTTCCCAGTCATGCCAGATGTGAAAGAGGACACTAAGGGCATGCATTTATTTTGCGCTTGAATCCACAATGGCTCCCCTCACGCTGTGCATTGCGAAAACCAAATGCACATGTAGCTTGTTAATCTCAGTGGGCAAAAACCATCTGAGTGTTGTTGGTCTGCTGCTTTTCTTAATATCTTTTGACGACGCTCTAAGGAGGGGGTAGGCAGCCTGGGAATGTCTCCCTCATTGCAGTTAGCCTCCCCGCTGTGGTGAATATAGGGCTCCAAATAGCCGCGGGTCACGCATCAGTGTTCAAGGTTAAACCTGGGTGTTAGTTGTAGTTTTGCCAACACAGTCGAACATTACTTGCTGTTGGTGTCAATCCTGGCTTTAGAAAGTAAAAAAAAAATCCTGCCATGTTTTCCTTCTGCATGGGAACTGAACAGGTAATTTCCCTATTTAGGATCAGCTGATTCAAAAAATGGCTGCATGAAATGTGTGGTAGGGTTTTTACCTTCTGAAGCCGGGATTGACACCTCTGCTACTGACAGCTCACCTCACACAGTCGACTCACTAGACTGCAAGACTGTGCAGGCGTATGGTCATCTGGGGACATCTTTTCATACCTCCCTCTTCAACGCGTCACATTGCTTGAATTCTTCTGTTGAAGTAGTGTAGTTACCTCCGCCAGCAGAGGTTATGTAACCATCAGCGTTTGTTTGTTAGTTAGCAACGTAACTCAAAAAGTTCTGGATGGATTTTGATTAAAATTTCATGGTAGGTAAAAAATGGGCTAAGTTAAAAGTGATGCGATTTTGGTGGTCTGTGTTCTCGGAGTGCTTTTCTCGTTTATTGAGTTTTAGCCTTGTTGCAGGTCCATGAAGGCAACTTAAGGCGTTGTCATCCTAAACACTGAATTATTTGTGCTGTTACAATAAAATGTGTTCTTAACCTTCTACACTTAAAAAGAAGCTGATATACTTTTAAAGAAACATGGCGTGGACTATCTCAAACGTGCTAAATCTACAGTCCATTTCCATAAATAATCTTGTATACCTAAGAAGCATACCCTGAAATATCTCAAACATGCAAAATCTGTGGTCCATTGTCATTCCAAGAGTACGGACAGTAATGGGGTAGGGTGATTTTAAAAAAAATACCCCTCAGTTTTGCTTCTTGGTATGTGACATGCCCTGCTCTGCTTTCACAGGACACTCCCCCCAAACCTCCAGTGAGCGCTGCCCCCACCCCCACCATCGTGCGTCCCGGCTCGCTGCCCCTGCACCTGGGCTACGAAGCCCTGCAGCCCACCATGCCCTCGCCCACGTCAGTCATCACTCAGGCCCCGCCCTCCAACCGCCAGCTTGGGTATGTAACTGCACAGCCAGTGGAGGCGGGCATGTACGTTCTCTTCTTATAACATCTGCAAACCCCCACCCCATCCCCTTTGTGTAGATGTGTACACACACAGCAGTACTAGTTTCGGTAACATATAAAGTAGTATCAAAGACACATTGTGTCACTGTCATTACGTCATTGCGTTATTGTGTTCTTCCGCTCCGACGCCACTGGACTGCAAGAAATGTTGTCTTGTGTTTTTCTTGCCAAACTGTGAAGCACTTTGAGCTGCATCTTGTATGAGTTGTGCTATACAAGTAAAGATTATTATTATTATTATTATTATTATTATTATTATTATTGTTATTATTGTTGTTATTATTATCATTATTGTTATTATTATATGGTAGTATTGTAGTTTAGGGCTTCCCCATAGTCTTAACCAAGAGCTGGTCATGTCTGTGTATGCTGTTATGCCTGACTAATGAAGATGTATGTAGATGAAGAAAGCATATGTTGAAAACCTCTTTCGAGGACCCTTGGCTGATGCTTTGTTTGGTCGATCCCCTTGTTCTGTGCAGTTCTCCGACTGGTTCATATCATATGATGATGCTTCCCAACGGCCAGACTGTGCCCATGCTACCTGGGCCTGTGCAGATGCCCTCGGTAATATCTGTGAGTACCCAACTGTGTCTGTGACACGCTCATTAAAGCTGCATGGCTTGTTAGGTGACCTCTTCCCTGTGTTCCAGTGTCCCCTCTCCTCCAAGATTGCAGATGATTGGTCAAGCCGTGCTGAACATGGTGGTGGTGTAGTGTTCCTCTCCCTTTCCTAGAATGCTGTTCCTTTTTTTGGGTCATTTACTAAATTGGGACGTTGTTTAACAACAAAGTGTGGTGCCTATAAACAAATTCGGACAGGCAGACTGAGGTGATGTTGCCAAGTTGAAGGTGGTGTGGAAAGGAGCACTGTAGGCTGCTGGATTAAAGTGGCAAAGGAAAAATGTAGCTCTTAAAAGACATGCTGCCCAGTTTTCAGTTTTCATGCAAGGTTCAGTACATAACATGACTGCGTTATGCCATGTCTCTCTTTTATTCTAGCACTTGTGTATGATCACAATTATGTGGCATTTTTGATTAACCCGATTAAGAGTCTTTCGCATGCTTCAAATGCTTAATGTATTCTGTCATTTTGACATCAACATTGCATACAGGCAATTATCCACAGCCAATGTTTGTGCATCCAGTCTTCTGTTACTTTTGTTAGCCTGTCTGGTGCACTGATTTTAAATTTAGCATTTTGTTGTTTTGGTTGGTGAGGTGTGTGCAGAATGAGGCTTGAGAAGGTGGTCTCCCCAAAGGGGGGTACATAAAACATGATGCAGTGACAGTTGCCATAGACGCAATCTGCCAAAACAAAAACATGCGTAAGTCTGTCAGCCGTAACACAACCCTGCCACTTCACGTGCCCTAGCCAGAAACTAGATGTACTCTGCTGTGTTTTGCAACAGGATTTTATAGAGGGAATATAGATGGAATAACGATTCGAAATAGTGCAAGCAGTAGAGCGGCACCTATGTTTATTTATGATTGATACATGCTGGTCGATGAAGGCAGCAAATAAATGTGAGATGAAAGATGGGTGATTGCCATTGTTTAGGGATTTGTGCGGTTTATTGTGTCCATATGTAATTGTTGGTAGAATGGTGCAATATACATCGTGTGTTGTGTAATTGTTGGCAAAATGGTACAGTATACATTGTGTGTTGTACGCTTGTGTTTTTGTTGGCAGAATGGTACAGTATACATTGTGTGTTGTGTGTTTGTTGGCAGAATGGTACAGTATACATCGTGTGTTGTGTTCTTGTGTTTGTGCAGCTGGCGAGGCCCTTGATGGTGCCCAACATTCCTGGCATCCCCGGACCTCCACTAGGGGGCAGCAGCAGCGGCTCCTCCTCGCCATCAGGCTACATCCCCCACTCTGAGGCCAAGATTGTGAGAACACACGCATGCAGATACACAAACACACACACACACACACACACACACACAAATATACATACTCTCTCACACACACACACACACACACATACACACACACACACTCTCACTCACTCCGGTCTCTCACACTGCAGGTCTGTAAGTGATGCCTAACAGTAGAATGCACTTACAGCATGATACTAATTCACGCAGCACATCAGTTCCGTGATGTGTGCAGAGGTCTCGTCCCTGAAAAGTAATATCTTTTGAAAGGCTTTGACCAAAATAAATCTTGAGCTTCAACAATCAGTTGATTACTTGGTTGTCATTCAAAGTTGTCAGTTATATAAATAAATCACGGGGCAATTGGTTTGATGAGTTCTTAAACAAAATATGTCAAGATGATGGTTTCTAGTGTCTGTAATCATTTGAGAGAAAATTGAATAGTTGTGATGTGGACAAAACAGGAATTCTGAATGTCACTTTGTGCATTGTAAATTGGGACCAACAGGATCAACTTCTAATTAAAACCTTAGTGTCCCTGTACCAAACTCATTGTGTAATTTCTTAACGGATTTGTTTGATGTGGCTTGAGAATGCTGGCTTATGCAGTTATATTTGTTTGTGCCTGGCTTCTTGCTGCCAGACTCGGTATTCAAATCATGTTTTGCCTCGGTCTGGAAACTCTCAGTTGTTTGTAACCAGTTAAGTTAAGACTAGTAGCTGTGGTTGAAAATGGTCATAAAGTAGTCGCAATTAATTTTTTTTTTACCCACTAGAAAGCATAAAAATTCCTTGTTCCTCTTCACGCTACTGTTCTGCTCAAACTGGCACAGTTGTTTTCAGTGTAATTTTGGTATATGGCCTTAAGTAACATCCTAGCTTACAAGAAATTCCTGTCAAGTGATTCCAAACCACAATGAACGTAGTGAAAATTTGCCGAATGGCAGTGGCGGCGTAAAAGAATATAGTTGGTAGCCACAGACGTAGCCTCCAGCCACTAGCGTAATTTTTTTTAACCGTTCTTGTGGTTGGAAGACTTTTTTTTTAGTTTCATCATCGAAATAATGGATCACTGATGTGGTCATCATTTTCCACTGAGCTGTTGTGGCAAAGAAAATGTTTTTAACAAGAAGTATTGTCGTGGACTCTAAGGTGGGACGTGACAGTCCTCAAATTGGCGAGGAACCCGGTTAAAATGCAGTCTGCATTTCTCAGGATGTTTCAGCTCAGCAGCTAATCAAACTGCACCCCTTACCATCACGCTCTTGAGGCAGTGTGTTGATTGGGTGGAATTATTTATGTCTTAGCCCTGACTTTGAAAATGCTAAGCTCTCTTTGCGGCTGAGACTAAGTATAAAGTCCTGAGTGGTGTAACGTGTACATACTACTAGGAAAGGACAGCTGGCACACCATGGTGAGCATGGTGATACACCCCGAAAATCTGACACGCCCTGTTTTGAATTAGTTACAGACAACACCTTAAGTCGAGAAGCTGGAAAGTATTTTCTAATTTAGATAAGTAAGTAACTGGCACGTTGCATGTTGGTGAGCTCCTTTACTACATAATCCTTTAGTAAGCATGGCTCTTAAGTATTGATCGGTGCTGTTGCGGTGTGTATAATAACGTTGGGTGTGTGTGTGTGGCGTTGTGCAGAGGCTGAAGGCGGCCCTGTCCCAGGCGGGCTCAGCACAGACCTGCAGTGGGGTGTCCACGGGCTCCAGCCCCATGGTCCCCCAGAGGGTGGAGCAGAGTCAGCTGCTGGTTCAGCAACCGGACGCTCCTTCCCCTGCACAGCCACAGGTAGCACACACACACACACACACACACAGACACACACACACACACACACACACACACACACACACATACAACACAAACAGAAACCCACACACCCACAGACACACACGCACACACCCACAGACACACACGCACACACCCACAGACACACACACACACACACCCACACACACACACACACACCCACAGACACACATTCACAAACACACACACACGCACAGACACGCATTCACATACACATACACATGCATATACGCATGCATACATACTTGCACAGGTGCATATGCAGACACACACATGCCTTTGTACATAGGCGTACATACATGCACTTGTAAGTGTGCACACACACTTACATACGCACAGCTGTGCATACACAGACACACAAACAAGTGTTCTTGTTTTGACAGTTTGCACACTGTGGTGTGTCATAATATGCGTTAAGTGTGGAAGTCTTTGGCATTGACACAGTATGGTGGTGAAGTTAGACCTGTAATTAGGTGTCTGAGGTGTGATACAGCAGCTGAGAGATGTTGGTGAATAACAAACCCTGTGAGTGAGTCACAGTCCGCCAAAGAACATGCGTCATCCATATCAGTAGACTAATGGGATGATGTCATTTAATGTGCGCCTGTGGGACGTGGGAGTTGTAGGCATTTGTGTTGTGCTTTTAAATGAATGAGCAGTGTCAGCAAGAACAGCCCAGGTGTTTGTGACTGCATGACTAAGAACAGTCATGAGGTGGAGGCTTATCTCTCTAAAAGCTGAAGGGCATCGTCAGGCCTGTTTAAAAAGTACTTCAAGACCCACCTGTTCACAGACGCCTTTGGGCCCTAAAACACACACACACCCCCACACACACCTACGTTTTGGGAACCAACCTTGGGTATCTGGAAAGGCACGATATAAAACTTGGTTGTTATTTTTCGAACACAAAAGTTACAGGAGCACTCTAACTACTTCAGGTTACATTCGGCTTCTGTCTCTCAGACTGTCTATTACTGTCTCCCATTAACGTGTCTTCTCTGCCCTTCCTAACTCTCCTATCTGGTGTGGTACCTGTGTTGTGTCAGGTATCTCCCGCTCAGCCGACCGGGGGGCGTAGGCGGCGAGCGGCGGACGACGACCCCGACGAGCGACGGCAGCGCTTCCTGGAGCGGAACAGGGCAGCGGCCTCGCGCTGCAGGCAGAAACGCAAGCTGTGGGTCAACTCGCTGGAGAAGAAGGCCGAGGAGCTCACCTCCATGAATGTCTCGCTGTCGGTCAGTGGAGACGGCACAAACACAACACATCAGACACTTACTTAATGATGTACAGTGGTCCCTCGCTATAACGCGGTTCACTTTTCGCAGCCTTGCAGTTTTGCGGATTTTTTTTTAAAAACATTATTCATTCTATAATACTGTATTTATTTTTCTATGAAGGTTTGACCTTTGAGAGTAGAAGAGAGAAATGTGAGAAAATGTTAATACATGTCTGAGAAAAGTGTGTAAAGTGTGTATCGAGGGGTTTTATAGCTTTAAAACATCTATAATAATTGTAAAAAATAAAGCTGACTACTTTGTGGATTTCGCCTTTTGCGGGTTATTTTTAGAACATAACTCCCACGAATAACGAGGGACTACTATACAAACTTAACTTTAAAGAAGAAGAAAAAGATAGAGAGGATTGGTCATTAAGTATATTGATGAGTGACACTGAATGTCTAAGCCTGTGAAATGAGCTAAAATATTAAAATGATAAGGACACACATTTCAATATCTGTGTAGTTATCAAGCAGACTTTTCCTGTCAGTTTATTGTGCAAGGAAGAACGGATGCCACTGGTCAGTCAGTAGACGGTGTTGCCAAAGCAGTGCAGTTACAACGAAGACGCTGACAAGATCCTAAAACAGGAACTGCTTTATTTGGTCTATAAATGTGAAAAGCTGTTATTATAGTGTGTTGCAACTCTGTGGATATAGTAGGTTTCACAAATGTTTTACGTTCACATGATTGAACATGAAATACTGTGCGGACCGGAGTTCACTTTGTCTGGGTAGGTAGCTTGTCTGTTTCTCTGGGTATGCAGATCCCCTGCTTACGCCTGTCCTTCCCCCCTCTGCAGAATGAGGTGACCCTCCTACGGAACGAAGTGGCCCACCTGAAGCAGCTGCTGCTGGCCCACAAAGACTGCCC
Organism: Coilia nasus; assembly: GCA_027475355.1. Lineage (NCBI taxonomy): Eukaryota > Metazoa > Chordata > Actinopteri > Clupeiformes > Engraulidae > Coilia > Coilia nasus. Next base: position 10,756,738 of record CM050206.1, on the reverse strand, counting down.
CGTCACCACTCTGCAAAAGAAGAATGCTTACCTAGGTGAGCCACCCTACACTACAGCTTAGGTTCTCTGCCAGCATCTAAATCCAACCTGATACGTGGTCAGAAATGTTGTGTGTTACGGCAAACTTACAAATCATACAACAACATAGTTATAACAGCCCACTTAGTTTTAAAAATATGTGGGTTTTCAATCCGGCACAGACTCTTATTCCACGTACAGATCAGCAGCGACCAAAGCGAATAGGTCGCCGAGGTTGCTATTGAATTGGTTTCGCTATTGAATTTGCTTTGTTCGTTCATGAACGCTCACGTATCATTTGGAATTTTGAATTTAGCTCAGTAATTAACGGACATTGGTAAATCTATGTATTCTGACTGTTTTTTGCCGAACCGCGTCATAGCTCATTACCATAACTGACTTTTAACTTCTCTTTTTCGCCCTGGTCACCCAAATCACTTCGCTGCCGGGCAAATTCGCTCTAGTTGCCCAATTCGCCAACTCTCGATAGAGAAATAATCGCTGTGATCGCTTTGGTCACTTCTGATCTGAACATAGCTTTAGAGTTAATGGCCTGTGCTGGGCTTTGCTTGGCTTGGATGGGACTTGCATGGGCTTGGGGAAGGGTTAGCTGGGTTATTCAGGCCAAATGTAAGATGTACAATACACCGCCGCCCCCACACAAAGCACTCTTCTCCCGTCCTGTGGCAGAGAGGGGCCACGCTTGATCCCCATCCAGATGGGCTTGCAATCAAGCTGACCACAGCTCTTCATATCACTGGAGGAAGATGATCTGTCAGAGATTACAAAGCTCTGAAGCTGGTGAAGCCTCAGCCAGGGAGTGGCAGCAGCCAAGTATATGGTTTGCTAAATTACCAGCAAGTGATGAGCCAGTCAAGTTACCTAAGTGGAGGTTAGAACAGTGCAGTAGAAGGGGATATAGGACATGAGTCAACCCCGAAGGGGGAAGAATTCCTATCTTAATCTTTGGATGGCAAATGTAAATGTAACTGTCATTGGCTACATTTGATACATTGGAGTTGAACTATTGATGTTTTGCTTGACATTATGGTATTACCATTTTCCCCCATATTCGACCACACATACCTCAGGACTTTCATGATTTCTGTCACTAGTTCATCTAACGTTAGAGCACAACCCTAATCTCTAGAGCACCTCTCAAGCACCCGCTGACTTTGTTCTGAAATAGTTGTTTGGTGGGGGTGGGGTGGGGTGGGGTGGGTAGGGAAGAAATGAGCAAAGGGTGGAGTGGGATGGAGGGGAAATGACTAAAGGCTGGGGGGGAGAACGACTACATGACCAAAGTCGAGTCCGACTTAAGTCATTTCCCCAATTCATACCCTAATTTTCTCTTCCTCTCATTTCCGATCATCTCACTGCCTTATCTAAAAAAAAAAGCTTTAAAAAAAAGTTTTAAAATGCAGCCTTGAAAGAAGTTTTGTATATCTTCCACCACAGCATAAGCACTCATCATGTGCTGTCGATGATGGGTAATACTTGTAGCTAAAGTAAAACTTGTTTTTTTCAACGCTGAGTATTCCTGCCAAGCTTAGCACCATTTTTAGAGTTAGTGAAAGAGCTGCCTTTGAGCAGCCGTGGTCAGCTATATCTCTGTTTTAGTTTGTGATGTCTGCTAAGGTGTAATTTCAGAACAAGAGCTATTAACATCATAATCATATTTGTTAAATGTCCTGTGGTGATTCATAAGCGTTCCTACAAATCTTAGTTAAGAAAGAACAGAAAGTTTCAATAACTCATATATTGTCCTTGAACTATTCTCAAACACATATATTCCTTGTATGATTTGAGAATTATAGCGTTTATTTTGTATTTACGTTTAACACAGCGTCCCAACTTTTTCTAAAATGGGCTTGTACCTTTGTAACAAGTATGTTAGTAGTCTTTTCAGTGTTTATTCTAATTGCTCACATAATCATTCTCTCCCTCCCCCTTCTTTCTCTGTCTCTTACTCTCCCACTCTATCTTTCTACCTCTATCTCTCTACCTCTATCTTTCCCCCTTTCCTCCCTCCCCCTTATTATTATTTTTTTTTACTTTTATTTATTTCAGTGAGTTATTTATTTTCAATGTTACCCATTACTTATGTTTTTATTTTATTAGCAAGTATGTGTTTTTGAAAGTAAGCGTGGGTGTTTGTGTGTGTTGATATCTTTGTTTTTAAATGTATTCAAATACCTGTAGCACTGTTGGGTCAACTTGAATGTAAATTGTCATTTGTTATGGATGAATTCCATTGTACTGTATTTACTTCGTTTATGATCCTGTTGATACGTTGTAACATTGTGTGTATGAAACTCAATAAAAATAATTGTCCCTAGAAATCTTAAATAAGAAATAACAGAACATTTCAGAACCTTTTTAGCTCTGTTACCAGCATGTTACAAGTATGTCTACCTTTTTGATATTTAATTGCTCATGTAATCATTCTCTACCTCCCTGTTCTTTCTATGTCTGTTACTGTACCACTCTGTCTCTCTACCTCTATCTTTCCCTCCTTCCTGTCCCAGCAGCCGCCGATGAGACCATGAAAGACGTGTCGGAGCCGGTGGGCTCCCCAGCCGCAGTGATCCAGCACAGCTCGTTGGCCCCGAGCCCTTCCTCCTCGTCCTCCGCCGCGGGCGTGGGGGGCCCCAATGGGCTGAGTGCGCGGGCGGCCGCCGAGGCGGTGGCCATGTCGGTGCTGGCGGGCATGGGCAGCCATCGGGGCGAGCAGGGCCCCGGGGCCAGCGGAGGGGCCTCCCACGTCATCATGGCCACACAGTCCCATCCCGCCGCCAGATGATGAGCTGCACCCCCTCGCTGGGTTAACGGGACTTACCAGCCCTCGCCCACCCCGCCTTCCTCCACCACCACCACCCCTCCTCCTCCTCCACGCACCTCCACCAGGAAATGATGGAAGCAAATAGAGCGAGCGAGTGAGAGAGAGACTGAGGGATGGAGGCTTAAGAAAGGAGTTTTTAAATCTACTCTTTCTTCTTCTATTCTCCTCTTTTCCCTTCTCTCTAGCCCTTCTTTCTACCACTCCTTTCCTCCTCCTCTTCACTTGGAGCAAAGGCACCTATCAGCCTTCTGAGAAAAGACTGGGACTGACTGAGAGAGAGAGAGAGAGAGAGAGAGAGAGAGAGAGAACGCTCCCTGTTCACTATGCCATGGACTACAGGGGCTGGACTCCAAAACCTCCCCCACTTCTCCCCCTATATTACTCAACCCACCCCCTCCAGTCTTCACTAGATCCCAGCGACCTTGTTTACCTGTCTTTCCTAAAAACATCCCTACCCACCCACCGAACCCCATCCCAGTTCGCACCTGCATCTTCACTGGACTGTAGGACTGCAGTGTCACTTTGTGGCGAGTGTTACTGTCATTGTGATGGTTGCTGCACCGGTTTTGGTTTTACTTTGCTACTCGTGACTGTTCCCTGTCCCCTCCTTTTTTACTCCCTCACACAGCCATATGCACATACATCAGAGCCGCCGCAACTGCCCTGCCGTGTCTCGGTGATTGGCTGGCTTGCGGTCCACTGATTTAACATGACACAGTTCATACGTTTTCTTCTTCTTTTTTTTTTTTTTGGCCTTTAGCTTCCCTGACATGTAAACACAGCCTGGACCGCGTTAGCACGTCAACATGCCATGCACACTCTCTCATTCATTGATTCATTCATTGATTCATTCATTCATTAGTTGTCATTCATTCATTTTTCAAAGTGATGTTCCATCATCCGTTTGTTTGATTACACAGATGTGTGTATCTTATGATTGGTACCAAAACAATGCAATATTTATAGTGTATTTTTTATGGAGAGTTCAAACTAAAATGTTTTGTGTATTTAAAATCCAGGTTAGCAAAGTTGGTCCCCTTTAAATAGTTTTTTTTCTCTCTCTTAGAAACGGGCTTCATGTTAAGGCGACCAAGCACCTTCCCCTTCTACAGCCTTAGTGGGATGTTTAACACACGTTGCACATGCATGAGTGGCGAACGTGAGTGGCGGTTGTGTGTTTGTGTGTGTGTGTGTGTGTGTGTGTGTGTGTGTGCGTGCGCTGCTGAACATGAAATAAGCAGTGTGACGATATTAACAAGGCCTCTTACACTAATGTTTTTTTTTCGTACCACGACTCTTTAAGCAGTTCTCATCATCAAGGTGCTCCTGGCAGACCATGTCCAGGTGTCTGCCCCCTGCTGACCTTTTGGCATATCTGTGAGCAGCCTGATTGAGGCAGTCAAGGGAAAGGGACTATGCAGAGCCATAAGCAAAAAAAGAGAAGACGAAAAAAAAAAGACTTTAGATTTTTGCGATGTTATGCACCATTAGTCATCGAATGAATGCCACCTCCTCTGTGCCTGCCCCCCTGTCGTCTATGCATTGGGTCTGCATTGTTAATCTGAGTTGATTAGGAATGGTCAGACTTCTGGAGTGCATCTTTTTTTTTACCCCCAGAAATGTTTGATTGACAGTTTGTTTGTTTGTGGTCTGATTTTTTTGGAGTGTTTGGTTGCAGTCTTCCCAGTATCCCTCCCATAGGACGCGTTTCCATTAGCATTCAGCTGGATGGTGCTGAGGCCACTCCCCCACCCACCCAACCACACCCCTTACCCAACCACACCCCTCAAAGCATCTCTGTGTCTCCACTTCCCCGTGCCCTGTGATACCAGCCTATTTATTTATTTGTGCTGTTTTTGATGTCTGATTTTTAAATGCGTCTGTGGCTGTGTGCTTGCTGGCCTTTTCTTCTCCAGTCTGTTTCTGTTCCTTGTTCTCTTCTCGGTCTTTGTCCATTGTTGTGTCCTGGTTGCTTGTTGCTGCTCTTTGTCCTCTTGTGTCACACTTTTTTTTTGTTTTTTTTTAAAAAAAGAAGCCATGGCCATCTTCAGTGCCTGTGCAAAAGCCCTTCTCGCTGTCCCTGGAGTTAGGCTATCTGGAGCGTAACAACCTGACTGTTAATTAGCCTTCCCTCTGACTATAGTTAACACCATCTGTGGTCCTAGTCAATTAAATCAACACACACACAGACACACACACACACGCATACATACATACACACACGCCACAGTAAAGATGCTCTTCAATTAAACAAGCAAACAGATTCTGCCTTAAGAACCCCACTAGTGCCTCTGACACCTAAACCCAGGTCTGGGGAGTTTGCATGCAGCTGCCCTTGGGGAGGAGGAGAGGACCATTGTTTCGATCTGGCTGTCTCCCCTTTGTGAAGAGGCATCTATCAGGAAACTAGGAAAAAAAGCTTTATATTTGTATTAGATGTACTAAATCATCGATGCCTTCGACCCTATCCAACTTGGACAGAAGGCTCTGAATAAATGATGGTAATGTTTTAGCATTTTACTCTCTTTTTTTGTAACCCCTCCCTAACCCCACCCCATTTCCCTCCACACCCTTTTCCTTAGGTCGTGAGATCTCTAGGCCGCCTCCTAGCTGATAGTACATGCAACTGCATCTCCATAAAAAGGCGACATATGGAGTCCTGTTGTCTCGTCTTTCCTGTGATAGACTATGGCCGTGTTGCAGTAGTTTCTCTAACACAACATCGGCATATACACCCTCCCTTCCCCACCCCAATCTTGTTTAACATAATGTGATGTTAGTCACCTTAAGAATGAAAGTGTGGCTGGAACTAAACAAGGGATTAACAGTTGAATTGTTTTTCTTTTTTTTTCTTTGTACATAAAAACATGGATCTTCCCTTCTCGTGTATTGTGTCGCAGTGTACGCTGCAAGAGAAATTTGAGGTTATCAGTCCAAATCATAAGGGCATGTCTAAATGCACTAACGAACGAGATGCAGGTTTATCGTTGAGTTTTTCTAGTGTTCTTCCTTTTGAACTGATCATTTATCCATGCTTTGGTGTATCCTGATTTTATAGGTTCTCCCTCAGCAACATCACACATTTGTGACATCTTTGTCTTTGCCTTTATATATGTATGTGTGTACATATTATGATTGCTCAGCAACTACTTGACACATATCTCACAAATGATTTATTAGTTCTTGTCCTACAGTCCCAATGGTGACCCTTGCATTGTGTTGTACTTTAATACCGACACTATATTTTGTCGGTAGTCCCTTTTATAGACGAATGTTGATAATGAAATGGGAAGAAAACTCTTATTCAGTTTTTTCATACTAGTAATTGTCATTGGCACTTTTTTTCCGCCCCCAACAACCCTGTTCTCCATTGCGTGCTATTGTCAGGACTATACAAATCCCTGTCATAATATCTTCTGTATCTTTTTTTGTGTTGTAATAATGACATGTAGATAGGGTTTTTTTTTGTTCTCTCCTTTGTTCATATTTAGTTATTTTGTGTTTTGAAGCAAGGCAGGTCTTTACATTTTCAAAGGAATTTTAATTGAAAGTCTGCAGAGACTTCGTAGAACCAGTCAGCTCCCACATCTTGACCAGTCATCATGGTCAGCTTGTGCAGACCCTCATTTGTACCTGAGCTTGTCTCATTCTAATTGGATGCAGAGTAATGCATTAATTTATTTTTGGATTTTATTTTCACAGATTTCCCTGAATGTTTGGAATTATGAACAACATGTACTGGTAGATGCTCTGAACGCAGTAACATCTAGATTTAGTGGAGACGTAATGAACAATAACGAAAAACAATGTTTAAAAAAAACAAAAAGTTATTCTAAATGTCAAAATTTTCTGGGTTAAATTTACACTCCCATTTTGTTGGACTGGTGATTTTAGAAAAGATGTTCATGTATTGTACATATGTGTACCATATATAAATATATATTTACTTTTTCATGCATGTTGAAGTGGAATACTATGGACACTTACCGTGCTGCAGTTTTAATTAAAGAAAAGCAACTTACTAGAATCCCAAAGTGTTTGAACCTCATGTTTTCCAGCCTTCTGTGTGTCCCAGACTCTCATTAGATCATAGGATGTGTAGCGGAGTGTCGATGCATGTGTTACTGTATGGGAAAATGTGTCAAAACTGCCAAGCATCAAAAAGCAATAAAAAGTAGTAATATCTGTTGTCTGAACCCAGAACTATGCATTACTGACGTTCGAGCCTTCTTTGCCATGTGTTGTTTCTGTGCATGTGCTGTAATTTTCGTATGAGGACGCAAGGGGGAGCAGACGTCCCTATGACGATGCAGTTGTTGGGTGCAATTTATTGCACAGCCACTACGTGGTCATTGTGCTGCCGAGGTAGACGCGGTCACGTGATGACTCATTGCCATTGGTGAGTTGTTCTCACATTATGGCGGAGGGACTAGTTGTTCGAATGGATTGTCACTCTCTATTAAATGCCTGTTTTGTTTCTTGATCGCCCGCTCTTTAGTTTTTACTATATTTTATTTGTCTTAAGAAACACTTCAGCAGACCTCTTCAACGATGGCAGACCGTGGAGTGGATTTGTCTGGTCTACCAAAAGAGGTCAGGGACCAATTGGCTGAGTTGGATTTGGAGCTATCAGAAGGTAAGGGGTAGTGGAGGATGAAAGAGGAGATGTAACTGACCTCTTCCAACGGTCAACGTTGTTTACGGACACTGAAACGTTTGTGTAAACTAGTGTTTTTGTTGCGTGGTAGCATTAAAGAAAGGACCCGGAGATATTTTTTGGTTTCTGACTAGCTAACTATGTGGTTGGAGAGGACGAGGCATTATTCACAGTTCACTGTTGTGTAGAATGAAGTTAGTCCTTTGTACTCTGAAACCTGTGCCCGCACTTATGTCATTGAATAAAACCACGTTCCGTCTCACGGATAATTACAAGTAATGACATTCATACGGTGGGCAGTGAACTTGAGTCCAGCAGTACTGTTTACATTAAGTAGATGTCTCATTTGGCTAGCTAGCAACAATATAGTTGCTAGCTAGCCAAATCAAGTAAAGGAAAGCAGTAGAGATAACTGGTAAAGCCAATATCCTGTGTATGACATTGTCTGCTAGCAGTACTTTCCTTGCGCTAACTTAGCGGAATCTGTTTGTGAGAGGCATTTCCAGCAGGACAACACAAAGGCTTTTGTTCATATGTATTTTATGAGCAGTTTTGTGATTTGTTGGTATTTAACTGTTATCACTAATAGTTGCCGTACAGACTGCTTCTGTTATCGTGTGCGCTGTTTAGGGATGGTATGAACAACTTACGAGCAAATTTTATATAGGTAGTTAGTGTTGAAGTTTACAGTTATTAAAAGAACTGTAATGACTGCCGTATTACATGGTATGCTACGTTACCCTGCCCTGTTATTCTGTCCTGATAAGGAAGATGAAGGCAAGCAACCTAATAACTAGAAAGCCTTCTATGAACCCAAAAGGGTTCATGCTTGTGACTGATGTTCTCTGCAGTATTCATCACCCACACCTTAACAGCGTCATCTATTGCGAAATACTTGCAAGCAGACTTGGTGGCCTAGCCCTTCCGTTCATTTTCAGGTGTAAAGAAATTACTCATGCCAGAATACAAATACAAGTACACTCACACAACACACAGTGTTTCAGCAGTGACAACAAAACCCCAGCCAGTCTCTCTAATTAGGACAGTCACTGCTATGCTATTAAAAGTACCAGACACATATTTAACTAGCTCAGTTGCTGCAGGTGCCATGTAGCACAGTATAGCTGTAGTCCATTCCCTTCACAATAAAATACCCCTTAATCATGTTGCACCTGAGGATGCAGCAGCGGGGGGTTGAGTAATACAGTTACACAACACTGTACTGTGTGGGATTCTGACCGCAGCCTTGATTTTATGCCCAGAGCATTATGCCACTCTAAACATGCCATAGCAACAGGAACTAATCAGAACAAGCGCTGGTTATAATGATTAGCACCATGGCAGAAGGCTGAACTGCAAGGCTGAATGAAGCCATAATCCCCCCTCCCCCTGTATCTTACCAGTATGAAAAACAATGGTGTTTTCAAACAAAACATATCAGTCTACCATCAGGCATTCAGTTAAACATGTGTTTCAGTGACACATTTTGAAAAAAGGGAAGAAGGGTCTGTTGCAGCAATGTTTGTGTGTGTGTGTGTGTGTGTGTGAGTGTGTGAGGAGGGGGGTTTGGTGGTGTGTTTATGACCCGGGGGCAGGTGAGTAATGCAGAGGGAGTATGTGTTGTGTGTTTGCAGACCCTCAAATGGCCGTGACACAGTGTCTTTGATGCTGCCCACCCCCCCGACCCTCCTCCCTGCTCCTTCTCTCTGTGGCTGGAACAGCTGCTATCCTCTGCAACGGGCCCACAAGGCTGTCACATCAGTGCTGAACTCCACCTCCACCCCAACCACCACCACCACCACCACCACCCCCACTCAACCCCAACTCCAACACCCCCGTGCCAGGCCCTCTGCTCCACCACCTGGGCTTGCCTGCCTGCCTGGCCCAGCTGAGATGACTCAGTGTAGTAGCCGGCCAATGAGGAAAAACACACACACACACAAACACACACACACACATAGTGTCCTAATTTAGCAACAGACATTTTTTTTCTCATTCTGTGGACATGTGAACGAACAAGAATGTCACAGAATGTGAATGTGTTTGCGTCTTTCGGACTGTTGGGCTAATTTTTCCTGTCTTCCATTACCGTGTGTCACACGTGCCAGCCTCTGTGTGTGTAACGTGTTTTTACCGGCACGAGGTGGCTGAGGTGTGAGCTGTCCCGATGCCCTTGCTGTTAGCACAGTAAAGGTAGCCTGTGATGCTAGTGGAATGTAATTTTTTTTAAGCTCAACAGCCAATCAAGCTACACCCCTTCCTTCCGTGATTTTGAGGCAAGGTGGTGATTGGCTGGAATTGTCCATGGCTCGCTCTGAGCAAATATGTTTCCCAATTGCATAGCTAGAGCTGTGCACAAGGTTTTTTGGGGACACGCGCACACAAACTGTACAGACAGCAGGAGGATGGTGAAGAGCAGTGAGCTGAATTCAAGTAAAATTGTACAGGTTTAGAATTGCAGATTAACCATTTCATTCACAAAAAAATGTGTATGACCATAACGTGCGGTATGCGAAAAAGAATCTCTTGTGTGTTGAATTTCCTTTTCAAAGGAAGCGTGACATCATATCACATATCTGAAGCTGTAAACAATGACTGTGTTTTTCCCTATTTAGAGAACTTAAAAAGTGTTTGTGTGTGTGCGGGGGAAGGAGGAGGGGTGGCAAGTCATGTGTCCATCTAACATACTCGTGACCGTGGGTATCCATGGTGTTGTCCTTCGAGACATGCATATTTAGCTCGACACAGAAACTAGGTCCGGAAATGCCTTGCATTAGCACGCTCAGCTTGGACAGAACTTAGAAGGGAGAGAGCGGAGAGAGGCTGGCTGGCCAGCCGGCCAAATGGCCTCTTAAATAACAGGCCGATTCTGCGAGTCCCCAGCGATGGTGGGGACACAATGAGCTCCTTTGAGCCGCTCTGGGCCACGGTGGCTAGGAGCTGTGCTGGCATTTAGGCCATTCAACTGAAAGCTTTGTGTTCTGAGCTGAGCTGCCTGGCGTGAGGGGGAGAGCAGGGCCAGCGGCGGTGGTGCTGGCAAGCGGCTCTGGTGGTGGCAGAAGTGACGCATCCATATGCGTGGGTGTGCGTGTGTGTGTGTGTGTTTGTTTGTGTGAGAGAAGCGGAGACGTGGTGTGAGACCCAGACAAAGACAGGTCAACTTGCCTTCACGGGCTTCAACAGGTGTGAGACAGGCAGTAATCCTGGGAAGTGCTCTCTCTCTCTCTCTCTCTCTCTCTCTCTCTCTCTCTCTCTCTCTCTCTCTCTCTCTCTCTCTCTCTCTCTCTCTCTCTCTCTCTCTCTCTCTCTCTCTCTCTCTCTCTCTCTCTTTCTCGCCTGTATCTCTTGTGTCAACAGAACCCACCAACTTCCTCATCTGCAGAACTCCCTCACCACCTGTGCACCAGAGCTGTCATGGTTACTTCTCAGAGCTGCACTCAAGCTTACGAGAATAGGGGCAGGACTGATCCCACACATCATTAATGATGTATGGAGAGCCATCATGACTGTCTGCGAGGACCATATCATCGCATCTGATACCGGAGTCGCACTTACACCCTGCGTAACATTCTGCTGCTTTTCATCTGGCATTTGAACATGTCCCTTTCAGACAGCTACCCGACAGCCCCAGCTAGAGTTAAACCGGAGCTTCAGAGGTTGTCTCATTCATGCAAGTGTGCCTTTGAAGAGTTTACGCATCCGCAGAGGCAAACCTGTGGGCTATTTTTTCGAACCAAACATATTTCAGGCCTCATTTAACCCATCTCCCATCGTGTATTATGCCCTTTCAGTCATGTATTGCTTCGTTCATTCTCCCATTTGTATTGATGTGCAGGGAGCTGCTGCTCGTAGCAGTAAGGGGCTCGGTGTGTGTGTGTGTGTGTGTGTGTGTGTGTGTGTGTGTGTGTGTGCAGTGTAAGGGAATGTCAGTGCGGAATGCGTGACCATGCCTCGTGTGACGTGACGCAAGCGGAGGACAGACAGAGAAAGGGAAAAAAAAGACTGATGAGCGGCAGCTTGCCTTGCTGCTGCTGCTGCTGCTGTTGCTGCCACAGTGATGGCGGGGGCAGATTACCGCCAATTGCTTCCTATCTAGGCCACAGAGTGTCCGGATGTGGAGAAGGAGAGAGAAAGAGATGGAGAGAAAAAGAGGGAGGGAGGGAGAGATCGTTTAAGCAGAGGAAGGAGAAAGAGTGACTCACTGTTCCTCTGTCCTTCTCTGCCCTCCTTATCTCCACTGGCTCCCCCCGTCGACTGGAGGGGTGAGAGTAGGGCATCTGCTAAGGTACCACAATCACCATGGGGGTATCAGCCACAACCATCCTCTCTGCCTCTCATCACCTACCGCGGCTCAGCCAAAAAGCACTCTCCCCCAGGCAGCATCCCTGAGCATTGTCTGGCATTGGGGTTGGAGGGTTGGATGCAGTTTGGATGGATGGATGGATGGCCAAATGGCAGGTTTGCATGCTCACTCAGTGGGAAAGCAGGCTTTCATTTGGCTGATGACAGACTTTGTCACAGTCGTTACTCTAGACATCCTGCCAGATGTCAACAGGAGGTATTCACCAAGTAGAGTTGAACTAACGGTCCTTGTCAAAACAAGAATTTCAATATTGGAGCTTTAATAAAAGAGATTTGAGATTTGTTTGTGTATGCAGGGGAGATGTTGTACAATAAAGTGCTATCAACATAACATGTCATCCAAATTCATTACCAGAACAGGGAGAATTTCAGACATTAAAAGTCACAGGTGCATCACGATCCATGGTATCATTCAATTTACTGCCCTCAAAGTATGCATCCTTCACCTCCACTGCCTGTAAAGTATGCATCTTTCACCACCACTGCCCTCAAAGTATGGATCCTCCACCTGGAGGGAAGATCAGGGCAGATCAAGCATGTGTTTCTGTGAGTAACAGTTACAACCACAGTTCTCATGACACACCTTGTTGTGATGAGTCACAAGATGGCTGCCTGCACACCTGACATCTCTTGGCAGCGACAGCAGCAGCAGCAAGGCAAGCTGGGTTGCATCCTTGCTCCTTGCAGCTTGCAGAGAGAAGAAGAGCTGCGGCGCTCCCTTTCAGCGGCACGCCCGCCACAGAACCCAGCCTGCGTTGCGTTGCTGGGGCAGATGGGAAATGCTCGGATGTCCGGGCTTCACACAGATTCCCTTTCCACCCAACAAAAGGGGGCTGGGGGCCAGAGGACTTGGCCAGGGCCCGGAGGTGTTGTGTTGCCTGCCCAACGCTGCTGTTACATAATGCCCAGATCGGGGCAGCCTTTGGGGCTGTGAATAGTTAATGTGTGCTGGTGCATGGGTCTGGCTCCTGAATAATTAACAAGCCATCATTAGATAGCACATGCTCCGCTCCGCACCCCAATTCCCTCCACAGTGACGCGTTGAAGTGACACTGGACCCCATGCTGCTTGAGTGAAAGTTAAGGAGTGTGTATGTGTGTGTGCTTCCATTTATTTACATCGGTCATGCCAAGATGTAAAGGGACTGGCACATGGGCTGTTGCGCTGTGGGTCAGTAGGCACTGCCAGTTATATATATTTTTTTACTTTATTTTGACAGGGACAGTGTGCAATGACATTAACCTGACGAAGAGATGTTTTCTACCAGGTTTAGCAAACTTTGCTATTTTCCACCTGTTGTCTCTGGGCAGGTACAATATATGTTAGCCCAGAGGAAAATTTCTTGAAATCTCACCAGCTGTGATTGACATCTCACCCTAAGAGACTGTTAGGAGAAAATATGGCAGAATAAAAATAGATTTAGAAGGAAAACAGAGTGCTTTCAGTTAAATTGGACTTGGACTGTGAGGTAGGCTGATTCTTAGCTATACAGTCCAACTGGAACCAACTCCTTAAGTACTCGGTTTTTTTTTTACGCTCAATCTATTCTTATCTTGTTCTGTTTCTCCCAGGTTGTACCTTTGTAGGAACAAAGTGAGGTTTCATTTCAAATGTTGTTTTCCTGTGGGAGTCTAGTTCTGTGATCCAGCCGTCTGCATCAGGCTGAACCTGTGTGGCCTTGTTCGAGCCCTGTTTGGGAGGCGAGGCCAACCTCCGCGCTCAGCTTGTTGCAAGCTGACCTGGTTTCCAGGCCTCAGTGTTCCAGCTGGTGGAATCGATAGTTTTAGGGGATAGTTTTGGGGTGACCAGCCTAACCTTCCTTGTCACATGTGTGTCTGTCTGCTGCAAAGATCCTGCTCATGTTAGGTGTGACCTCCCCTTTTGAACGAAAGGTTAAGATGATGGGAGCAGTGGTGGCCTAGCGGTTAAGGTGTCGGACCGGTGACCGCAGGATCGCAGGTTCGAATCCCGGGTCGCCAGTAGGGCCACTGAGGTACCCTGAGCATGGTACTGTCCCGACACACACACACACACACACACTGAGGTACCCTTAGTATGGTAACGTCCCCCCCCCCCCCCCCACACACACACTAAGGTACCCTGAGCATGGTACCATCCCCACACACCGCTTCCCTCCCCTCACCTAACATGAGCAGGATCGTGCCGTTGTCATGGCTGCCCCCATGCTCACATGTGTGTGATGGGTTAAATGCAGAAGTGAATTTCATTGTGTGAGCTGTGTGCTGTGATGTGTGCCGTGTGATCACAATGACAAAAATGGGACTTTCTTTCACTTTCATGTTCATGGCCCGAAAAGAAAAAAAAATGTTTTTGTCTTTGTTGACTGCTTTCGCTGGTAGGCTGTGAGAAGTTTTAGGGCACGGTTACCACAGTTCAAGTCCTCAGAGTTGTGAAACGGAGTAGTTCTCACCTGCACACTTGTAAACTGCCTTGCCAACGGGTTACACTGACACTCCCTTTATTTTCCTACCCCCACTGTCAGGCCTGGCCTCTCCCTCTAGGGATAAGTCATCCTACTCTCCTCCCTCACAGTCTTTTTTTCCTCCCTCTCTCTCTCTCTCTCTCTTTTACACACACACACTAGCAGACTGAGAGAACCAGTTTGGTGTGCTTTCTCTGTGCTGTTTGCTTTGCGTGCGGTCCCACCTGGACCAGCTCTCTCCCACTGCGGTCCTATACGCTACACTGTGACAAATAGCAGCAGGCTTCAACGCCTTCGTTTCTCTCTCTCTTTCTCTATCTATCCCTTCCTCTATCTTTCCCCCTCTCTCCTCTCCTACGCTCCTTTTCTTCTTCTTCCCTCCCTCTCTCGCATTCCCACTCGGCTGGACTAGATTAACCTGAAGCTGTTTAACGTGTCAGAGCACTTTACCAGCTCCCTCACTCTGCATTGCTCAACTCCACTCTCTCCACCGCCTCGGGCTTGCTTGAGAGTCACCCTCATGGGGTAACAAGTGCTGACACTTTCCCAATAAAAAAAAAAAAAACACGGCCCATCCGTCCAAACAAGCTGACTCCGATCCCGGGGCCTGTCCCCGTGGAGACCGGAGGCGAAGGGAAGAGCTCTGTCTTTGCGCCAATCAGACTACAACTTGTTTGTTTTGATTCCAGGAGCTCAGAAGCAGAGGGAGATTGATGAGAGTGATGATGAGCGTAAATGGTATATGGTCTGCATGGGGGCCTGGATTTGTTGCACAGAAACTCTCCTTGGCAGGGACCTTCTGTTTGTTCCCGAGTCATGCAGATTTTCTGTTCACATTTGCATGTCCTGGTAAACATTTCCTCCATGTCCTGTTTCCAGTAGGATGTTCCAGAACTTTTAATGTTCAAGAACTTTTCTCTTCAGACCTCAATCAAGTTTGGCTCCAGTATACGCAACAGTGATTGTCAGTTGACTTTATTTTTGTCAATCACTATATCTGGCTTGAAATCAGTGTCTTTATTTACTTTCTAGATGTCAGCATGATGCAAGCATGGTGCAAGCTAGTAGTCTGTACAATGTTCAATTCCCTTTGATGGGTCTTAAGTGCCTGCTTTACATAAGTCAAAAACTCAACTTACTGGAAAGTGGTTATTTGAAGGAACCTTAAAACGAAAAGGTTGCATTTTATGAAAAGGTCACATGCTTTATGAAAAGGTCATTTAAAATCACTTAAATTCCACCTATAACACTCTCTCATACTAAGATCCCCCCCCCCCCCCCCCCCCCCCAGGCCACCTGACACCTGACGTACCTGAGTGACAGCTGTTTACAAGCATATTAGCAAAACCTTTGTCTGCCTTTGACATGCACCTGTGGAGATCTAGCCTGCTGTCAACTTTCAGGTGTTGTTGTTCTTGAACAAGGCTACATGTGCTGCACAATCAGTGGCGCTGTGCCCTGCAGCCCACTGTTAGAGGTATGTCTGGCATGGCCCATAATTACCCTGTTTCACAGGCGTCAGGACCTGTGCTGGCACTGGGATATGGGTCACTGTTACACACTCAGCAAGACTAATGACCATAGAGTGGACTCTTCCCTATTCGACCTCCCGCCCACCCACTCTTCTCTGGTATATCATCCCCCTTTTCTTCCATCTCTCTCTCTCCTCTCCTCTCCTCTCCCTGAGGTCAGTTTCAACACATGAGCCAAAGGTTTGGACGTAGTCCAAAGTTGATTTTGTCATTCTTAAAGGGGTTTGGAAGTTTGTCACTGTAAACCTGAAGCTGAGGGCTTGGCCACAAATCTGTGGGAGCATGGGAGCATGACTCACCAGCCCAAAAAGCACCTCTCACCCACTCCCTCTTTCTCTCTCTCTCTCTCTCTCTCTCTGTCTTTCACCCACTCTCTCTCTCTCTTTCTCTCCTTGTGTTTCACCCACTCACTCACTCACTCCCTCTCTCTCCCTCCCTGTCTCTCTCCCTCTTTCTTCTGTAAGTGGGGCCTTTTGGTGGAGATTATGAGAGAGGTGATTGTTGAGGCTGGGTGTGGACACCACGGTGGTGAGCATTTTTCTCAGCAGTCGGTCACTTTCTATATTTAAAAGGCCGGCCTGACGTGAGGACATGGGCATGGCGAGGGGCTTTTTGGGAGGCCCTTTTTTCCCCCATTTAAGCAGGCTTGTGTGTGCGCCTCCCCGTGGGCCCACATTACAGTGGCGAGACCACGGAGATTAGGCCAAAGCATATTTTTCAGCCTCTAAAACCCCATGCTGATTGGGGTGCTGGCTGGGTGAGGAGAGCTTTGCCCCCCACCCCCATCCCCCCTTTTTTAGTTAAGAGCATTTGTGAGGGGATTATCTTTTTTTTTAACAAGAGAATCGTCTGCATTCTGTATTTGGGTAATAAAGGCACTTTTAAAAGCTCCCCTGACTGAAATTTGAGCGGCAAAGAGATACAGTGGTACAAGTGTGTGTGTGTGTGTGTGTGTGTGTGTGTGTGTGTGTGTGTGTGTGTGTGTGTGTGTGTGTGTGTGTGTGTGTACGCGCATGTTTCCATGTAACACTCTCAAATGCGCTGGTCGGAACTCCCAGGAGTGAGAGAAAGAACAAAGGCCCTGCAAAACACTCTGGTGGGTGTGGTCTCAAATGTCACGCTTCGGCCCCGTAATGTGCACAGTAGCTTAATTGTCCTGACATGGCGGCCAAGTCGGTTAAAGGGGGATGGGGGGGGGGAGTGGTGTTGTGGGTGAGGTGGGGCTCTTGTTATCTGTTTGCCGTTTCAAACTCAATTAGCTAACCTTTCATTACGCCTAACAGTCCATCATTTCATTTAAACAATCTGTCGGTTCGTGGGATTAGCTTTTAAAGTGTCAGCCAGGGTCTTGACTCATGTGTCACGGGTTATGAATTGCACTAATAAGACTCCCGCGCTGTCTCTCTTATCTTAGTCAGTTCCGATAGACACAGGAGTGGCTTAAAGGTGAGTGTGCAGGCTGGAGAGTAAACAGTGTGGGTTTCTGGAGCAGAGGAGGGGAGGGAATGCCACACTCCAATGAAAATGTACAAAACCTGCGTGACGACACAGGTAGTGCTTGCTACAGGGAAAGAGGGGGCTTGTCTGGGTAGGTGGAGTGTTATGGTTGAGAAATGTATCACTCGTGTTAATCCTTTGCATTGTGTGTGTGTTTAAAGCTTTCCCACCTGGTATGAGTGGAAGGCAGTGGATGGGGTATCTATCGTCATACATATATTTATGATTTCATCACCTAATTATAGGCCCTAAGTCGAGTGTTTTGTGTCAAACGAGCAATTTGGTTAATGTGAGAGCGTTTTTTTTTGTTAAAGTGGCCACCTTAACTGCAAAGCACTTGGGGAAACACTGCAGAGAGAGAGAGAGAGAGAGAGAGAGAGAGAGAGAGCAAGAAAGAGAGTGAGAGAAGGAGAGAGAGAGGTGATCTAGAGAGATGTGTACTCATTGCTGACAACAAAGTTATCAAGTTTCCCAAACAGATCCATACATGAGTCTCGCTTCCTCAGTCATCTTCTGACTCATATCCCATTGACCTGTCTCTCAGTTCTCTTCTCTTCTGGTGTATCACATGTTTTTTCTTACGTTGGCTCCTTCCTCCTGACCCCCCCACCCCCCCCCACCCCGCACCAGTCTCACTCATTCTTGCTTAACACCAAGTAAGACATGGGTGATAGCTGTGTTATTGCAGTGCTATCTTCTGTGACAGAGTCAGGTCTCGTATCCATCTGGTGTTAAAATGCTGCCCACTGAGGAGCTTGGATGGGAATGATCGGCCTTTAGTTTGAAAAATACAGTTACAGTATACAAAAACAGTTTTTCCGAAGGATGCTTGTAGAACACCCTTTCTGTACGTACAGATCAGGAGCAACCAAAGCGAACAGGTCGCCGAGGTCACTGAAGAAGCTTCGCTGTTGAATTTGCCTTGTTTGTTTTGTCCCTCATGATGTATCATTCGGAATGTTGGATTTAGCTCAGTAATTAACGGATGTTGGTAAATCCAAGTATGCTGGTTGGTTTTTGCTGAACCGCGCCATAGCGCTTTACCATAACTGACTACTAACTTGTCTTTTTCTCTATGGTCGCCCAATACGCTTCACTGCTCACAAATTTGCTCTGGTCACCGAATTCGCGACTGTCCATACAGAAATAATGGCTTCCGTCGCTCTGGTCGCTTTGGTCGCTTCTGATGTGAACACCCAGTTAACCACCACCACTACCATCACTACCATCACTAATACTCCCCCTGCACTGTCTGTTTGCCCAGCTGCCCAAGTGTGCGTGATTCCCGCTCGTCACTCGCCGCTCGTCTCAGCCCCAGTGTGTACCACAACAGCTTGCGGGTTATCACAAGCATGAGTCAATGTCTGTGCGATATCAAGTAGTGTACCTACCGAAACTGCAAACAATAGGCCCCTCTGTAGTCCACCGGAGTTGAACCTCATGCTATGCTGCCTCCTCCACTCTCTGGCCCCCGCACACACACACACACACACACACACACAAACATGACTGTTACCAACCTGTTCAGTTGGGCAAACCACAGCAATGCGTGTGAGAGAGCATGTGTGTGTGTGTGTGTGTGTGTGTGACTGCGAGCCTTGCGTCATCGGCGGTCTGCTCAACCCTGGCCAAGCCTAGATGATGATGCCGGTGGTGGGGGACCACGCAGAAACCGGTTTCAGCGTGAGATCACATTACCACCCCTGCCTGGATTCCTCCTCTCGCACTTTGTTCCTCTTGTGTGAGCGCTGAATGTAGGGAGGAGGTAAAAGACACAGAAATGAAAGGGGGTGAGAGAGGGAGAGGGAGAGAGAGAGAGAGAGAGAGACATTGATAAATGAAAGGGGTGGACAGAGAGGTGGGGATGGGTGAAAGAGAGAGAGAGAGAGAGAGGGACATTGGTAAATGAAAGGGGATGAGAGAGGTGGGGAGGGGTGTTTGAGAAAAAGAGAGGCAGAGAGAGAGGGAGAGAGAGAGACGTTGGTAAATGAAAGGGGGATGAACAGAGAGGTGGGAGGGGTGAGAGGGAGAGAGAGAGAGAGAGAGAAAAAAAGACACGTTGGTAAATGAAAGGGGCGAACAGAGAGGTGGGGAGGGGTGAAGGCAGCACTGGAGTGCTTCTTAAACACAGGCCTTGGTGATTGCAGGAAGTTGAAGGGTGGCCCCTTGGCAACCACAGGCTCTGTACTTCAAAGACAGCAAGTGTTGCTGCAGTTTGCTGTTATACACCACAGTGTTTCAGATGTTATTTTATGTTGGTTATCAAGCATGTGTTAAGATATGCACGCCGCCCAAGACTTATGCCTGAGACGGGTAGCAGGCCAGTCATTTCGAAGAAAAACTTTAAAATTACTGGCCTAGATTAGCTTCCTTGCATTTGTGTGTTTTTGCTGTCATATGTGGTGTTTCAAATGTTATTTTGTGTTGGCTATCAAGCATGTGCTTGGATATGCAGGCCACCAAAGACTTTCACCGTGCTAATCAGGCCTGAAATGGGTAGAAGGCTAATGATTTCAAAGAGATGGTAAGTTAGATTATGCCATTATGCAGATCAGTTTTCTTGCATATTAGTATTTATTATGGCCGACGGTTTGTTTAGTGTTTTTGTGTTTGTCTTTTGCAGATATTTTCCCCAAAGTGTGCACTGGTGTTTATTTTAGTCCTTTCTCTCTGTGAGTGTACAGTATATATTCACATTTAGAACACGCATGCTATCTTAAGACTGTTTGTGGTTGTGAAAGGACACTTGGCAACCGTGTTTGTTTGAGTTTCTTGACCACTCGTCGTCAAATGTTGAGCCCAACCATGATGTGATGTGGAAGCTGGTGTCGGTCCAGTCACCCCCTCTGTGTACCAGAACCCTCAGAATCTAAAAAAAAAACACACTTTCGCTCCTTCTACAGCACACAGGGAGCGTTTGAGGTGTCAGAGAACTGATCCTGGACCTGCTGTCCCCTGTGTACCTCCCGCCCTCACCCTCTGCCCATCGCGAGCTATTCCTGGACAGGCTCGCTGCGAAGAGCCCCGCCAGGGTCAACTTCCCATTATTTCCTAATTAAAGCCCTGAGGAGGAGCCAGGAGAAAAAAAGACAAGAAAAAATAGGTGATGGCATTCTGAAGCCAATCAGCTGCTTTAATTGGTTGATTAGTGCTGGATCTCCTGAAATAGGACTGCCCACCCCTGACCTACATCGGCACTGTGTGAGAAGTCCCCCGAGGACTGGCTGGGACTGGTTGGGGACCAGACACCATGACGGGTTCTCTTCAATTCGGGGGAGCTGCATGGTTCCAGAGCTGCCATCCAGACGTCTGAGCTGGGGTGAAGCAGAGAACCAAGCTACAGATTTAGTGGGGAGGAACACCATGGGTGGTGTTTTAAGCAGCATTCAGCCTCTGCCAGTTTCTCTTAGTTTGATGAGTGCAGTGCTGTAGCATTCTGGCAGGATTCCTGGCTCTCTGTCTCCCTCTCTCTTTCTCTGTCTCGGTGTGTGTGTGTGTGTGTGTGTGTGTGTGTGTGTGTGTGGACTGGCATACTGCTGTGATGTGCGAGTGTGTGTGTGTGTGTGTGTGTGTGTAGTCTGATGCTGTAGTTGTCTTTAGCGCTAGACCAGTGGGAAGTGGGGCCACCAGGTGCACTGACCAGCTCACTGATGGCTAACCGTTGGGTCATTCCCACGAGATGGCCAGCCAGGGTTCTGGGTTTTCAGAGTTCAGCCAGAATCTGCTCTCCGACACTGAGCCCGGTGTCTCAGAACGTGGCGGGTAATTGCATCCCCTCGCCCCCTATGGGAGCATTCATCATTGTGTGCCTTCCAGCACCTGGCAACGAGATGTAATAACCGTGAATGATGACATTGCCTTTCACAAGGGGAGCAACACTTCCAACAGCACAACAGCAGCACCAGAGAAATCTGAATGCTTTGCTTGTGGTTTTTTTCATGTCGAAGTTTGCCAGTGCCCTTGTGTGCCTCGTGTATCAATACTCCGACATTCCACCACCCGCTCCGCTCCACTCTGCTCAGCTCCGCTCCGCTCCTTCAGGCACTGGTTTAATTGAGATTCACAGAATACTGGAGGAAGTTGGGAAAGTGTGGGAAAGTTCGTATAGGCTGTGTGTGTGTGGGAGGGGAGATGCTAGTGAAATGAATAGGGGATAGGGGAATGGGTGATGGGTTTGATGGAGTGAGAGGTGTAGAGACATAACTAGCCGGAGAGGAGGAATTTAATAACCTCCCCATCCCACCCTGCTGTGGAGTAGAGGAGGAGCTCTTCCCTGCCGACTGGTGTCTCTCCCTCTGTTTTGCTCTCTCTGTGTCTCTTCCTCTCTCTATGGCCGTGTACACATTAAGCCAGATAAATATAAATACGCATAGCCGTTATCAAAACTCTCTCCGTCCACACTAAAACGTTTTTAAAATATCTCCGTACCCATGCACCCAGATAAGTACACTGCATTTTGCTGTGTAGAATCATGCCAGCCAATCAAAAGCTAAACTTGCCTTGGCGTCATGGTAACTGAACGTCATCGTATTTGAAACTCCCCGTGTACGCTGTACACACTACAATACGCCGCCGTTTTTAGATTTATCCACCTTAGCGGCCGTTTTTAAAAAGCATCGTTTTTGGTGTTGGAATACATCATATTAACGTGTACCGAAGAGCTAACCAGATGAATAATTATGCGTATTAATATTTATCCAGCTTAATGTGCACAGGGCCTATGTCTTTTGCTCTCGTTATTTCTCTCTCTCTCTTGCTCTCTCTTTCTCTCGCACTTTCTTTCCTTGACTTTTCCTCACCCTTAGTTGCTCTGTTTCTCTCTCTCTGTCTGTCTCTCTCTCCGCCACTCCTTTTCTCCCACACCATCAATGTGACACACCTCCTGATTTCTTGCCACTGTGGTATCGAAAATATGAAACCCAGTGGAAATGTGCACACATATATATATTTATAGCCTAGATGCAGCCATGCGTACTTAGACACAAGGAACAAAAAAATAGAGCCTTCTGCAGGCTGCAGAATGAGAGTCACATTGAGAAGGCTTCCTCTGCTGAAAACTACTATCCTTATATGGCACTCAAAATCCAGGCCAAAGCCCAGAAGGACCGAGTCGCTGTTACACCGTGAAAAAATCCAAGTGTCATAGCTCGATTCGGGGAAGATGTTGGTGTCTGTTGTACAGTGTGCCCCTGCCTGCCCCGCTGTCCCCAGGGGAATTTGTCACACCATGTGTCAGCCGGACAGTCCCATCTTCCTGTTGACAGAATGAATTCTTTGGTCGGTTAACATGTGCTGACCACCCAGAAAAGACCACTGTCACTGTCATGGTTTGCCAGCGTAGCAGATTTGTGTAAAATATAGTCTCCTCTCCTGAAGCAGCTAGCTAGTCAGCTGTATGGAGCTCTTAACTCACCCGTGAAGTTAACCTCGGAAATGTGTACTACTTGTAGATGTCAAAGATCTACAGCTTTGCCCTGGGAGAGAGCCAACAATATCGGACAGTTTAATGTCCAGGCCGGGGCGCAGACAACTAAGGATCTGTCCTCCGCGGACGTCTTCGAGCTGACTGCAGCTGTCTTGGAAAAGCCAAACAGTCTGCAGGGAGATGTAACCAACATATGTGCTGGCCACGTTGCAGTGTGGCGAAAGCTGAACTTCGTGTCCTAACAAAAAGCTTTAGCACACACTCTTACTGCTAACAGAGAGATAGAGCGGGTTATCGACGTTACACTTTGAATTTAATCTCATTATTGCGGCCACAATTGAATTGCATTGTCCTGCTGGAGCTGGCCTGTGTTGGATGGGAGTTCATTAAAGGATTAGAGGCTTGCTTCACGTGGTGCTGAAACGGCCAGCATTCCTCAGGAACTAGCGCAAGGCTGCTAAGTTGTTTCCCTCCGAGGGAGGGAGGGAGGGAGGGAGGGAGGTGGAAGTAAGCCGTTTGGGGGGTCTGTTTGCGGGCCGGGGCTGTGTACACGACGGTCAGCCAGAACCCCATCTGTGTATGCATTGCAGACGATGAGGGATGGGCTCCGACCGGGGATGTAGAGAGAGAGAGATTTACTGGAAGCAGAGACTGGAGACTGCGGACGGGGGGTGGGGGTGGTGGTGGTGGTGGTGGTGGTAGTTGTGTGTGTGTTGCGGGGGAGACATGGTGCAAATGATGATGATGGCTAGTGTAGAGAGAGAGAGAGAGAGAGTTACTGGAAGCAGAGACTGGAGACTGTGGATTGGGGGACTGGGGGTTGGTAGTGGTGATGGTGGTGGTGGTGGTGGTAGTAGTTGTGTGTGTATTGTGGGGGAGACATGGTGTATAACCAGGGCTACATGCCCTACCTCAACAAATATATCCTCGACAAGGTACCGACCGACTGGAGGTGGCACATGGCTCGAAAAAGTGTGGGCACACATACACCTTTATTGATCTTTCTGTTTCTGACTATTTGTACAGTGGTAGAACTACTTAATAACACTTGGAGGGTATGTAGTAAAATATAAGTGTGCAAAAACTAAATGTTGAAGGGTGTTCAAGGCAGCTAACTTCTACTAAGATGGCATTTTACACTCCTAGTTAGAGCCTGACAATGGTTCTACAAAGTTTTGTTTTTCAATGTAAAAATCATCTGTAAGGGAAAGACCCATAAAAGTGTTCTAACTTTCGAATGGTAGTGTATACATATGGAAGAGTTCAGCCAAATAGACCTGGTCATTTAGATTGATCTCCAGCAGATAATATTGAGTGTTCATTTGCTGGTGGTGGTAGTGGTGGTAGTTGTGTGTGTGTGTGTGTGTTGTGGGGGGGGGGGCATGGTGCAAATGTATTCATGCAGAGGGGAGCTGTGAACTGCGCTAGCTAGCTAGTGTTTCACCACGGTGCTTTTGGGAGCTCAAACTTTCGCTCCTTCCCCCCGCCAGACCGCAGCGCTCATCTCGAGTCGTAGCCCCGCCAACTGTGTCAGCATGGGGCGTCTGTTCGATGCCTATCTGCTCATGAATTTCACAAAAGCCTAGTGCTCACCAATCTGTTACAGTACAGATCCCCTTCCATTGACACGATGCCTTTGTCTGGTTGGAATTTGTGACTTCTATTACATCAAAGCAGTCTAGATCACTGTCTTATTGTGCACTTAAATCATATTTTAACAGATCACGATAAAGCCCTTCATCGCCACGTTTGTCATTGTGACGTGACAGATCAGTGCTGATAAATTCACACTAGGGCTGCACAATATATCGAAAATATCGTGATATCGCAACATACAGTATCGTGATACACATATGGCAAACCATGACTTAACTGGAATAAATGGAACATTACTGTGAAACAGCTTACAGTAATGTCCCATTTATTCCAGTTAAGTCATGTTAAGGCATGTCAAGTGGAGTCCTACTGCCCTTGATATCCACCCCATAGGCTGCGCACTGGCTACAACCTAGCGGGGAAGATTAAACTGAAAGATGTTAAAACTACATTTAAATATTTGTTTATTTATCTCAAAACATATTGTCATCGCCACATTCAGCAGTGTCACCGCATATGGCACATTTTTCAAATATCGTGCAGCCCTAATCCACACACAGTTTACACATGCTAATTGTGTTAATTTCTCTTTTCCTTGTTACGCGATCCAGGTGGTAATAATCCAGTCTATGCATAGAGCGGCACGAACAGATGCCGCTGATGTGATGGTGTGGCAGATCATAGTGGGGATTATGCATTCTCCCGACACGCATCTCCAGACCTGCCTGTCAGTCTAGGACATGAGCATTGATAAACAAGCCTCAGGCTTGCCTACGTAGGGATTTGCTTTCTAAGACAAGCCTTCCTGCGCACTCGGTGCTGGCTGTCTTGAAGCCTAACTTAAATCATTCAGACATCCTAAATCTCGGTTGTAGGGTTGCACAGAAAATATTCTGCTTTTCTCCCAGCATGCAATGTAGAAAGTATAGCATAGAGCCAATTTAAAAAAATATATACTGTATACATTTTTAAACTGTATATGTACAATTATATAAATACTGTATGTATATAATAAAGCAGCATGCTGGAGAGATGTTTTCACGTTGGTTTAGCTCAGTACTATGTAAGTTATAAACACACATGGCTTTGTTAAGTTAAACCAATGTAAAAAGATCCTTTTTTTTTTTTCAAGTTGGTCATTGGTCATCTTGGCAGGACTTTTTTTTTTTTACAGTGATTGGCCATTGAGGACTTGATGGAGTCTGGACCTGTGATCTCTCTGGTACTCCCCAGAGAAGAGGCTTGAGGGCCGGCTGCCCTTGTTAAGTCTTGTCAAGTTCAGCCCTGCTCTTGCGGTGCGGCACCCCTGGCATCAGGCCGGGGCTGTGGGCCTCATGGCACTGGGCAGGATTAGCCTACCTCTGTGCGCTTGTCGGGGATTAGAGGCCCTGCCTCCCCGTGTCTGGGGCAGGCCGATAGCGAAGGAGTCGAAGGCCGCCCTGCTTTAAATAGCCGTCGGCCGTCAGAAGGACCGTCTGACTCCCACTCCGTGCTTGCACTGAGGCCAACGTGGCTGGTCGTGGGAGACACTTGGTCTGTTGAGGGCTGGGAATTCTTGGGAGATGGGATTCTGGGAGAGCAGCAACAAGAATTTAGAGGTCTGATTCTTTTAACAAAAACTTCCCACAGGGTAATCTCTAGGCTGATTACCCACAAATTTCTGGTTTGCAGTGAGAAATGCACCCGCAGATGTGGTTCATGATTCTGCAACATTTCCTTGCTTGTTAGGATGTTTGCTTAAAAAGAAGGCTAAGTCTTTGTTCACTGTGAGAAGTAGCGCATTGGTGGGAGTGTGGAAAAGTTAGGGTGCCTAATTCTATTGTATGAAAGTCCTGTGAGCAGAGAATAGAGCGGCAGCCTAACCCTCAGTAACCCCGACCACAAAGGACATCTGCTTGGCCAAGAGCTGCTAAAATGGTCACGGGCAGTACATCATTTCTCACATAAACAGCGCCATTATGAACTGTTTCCCCTTTCTGCGCTGCTGGTGCATTGGAGCAGTCTCGCTCCCGGACGCTAAAAATATAACCCTATGGTTGACGCCACTTCCTTTCCTGCAAACCCCTGTATGTTTATCTCTGTGGCTTTGCTGCTCGTACAAGAGCCTGTCGAGTCAAATGTGCTTTCGCTTCTTGCCTTCGAGGTTATGTTTGTTTACCAACAGAAAGCAAAAGTCCTAAGTTTTATAGTTGTACAAATTAGAAACAAATGATCCCATTTTTTTTTTTCGGTGAGGTCACTGGAATCACTTATGCAGGGATTGACATTTTCTGGATGTTTTTGTTTTTAGTCTAGAAGTTGCCCAGCAAGGCAAAAGCTAAGAGATCTCACTTGCGCTCGTCCCAAACAAAAAGGCTGTGCTGAAATGGCCTATCCTATCTAACATGTGCCCTGTCGGACAAAGTGCAGAGACGGCTAATGCGCAAGCCTAATACTGCCAGGAGCCCTGCTCTCACTCTGCCCGTGCCCAGTTCAGATTTCCTGCTAATCTTGGATTACAGAGGTCCGGATTATAACACTGCATGTGATGGGAGATTTGTTTTGGGATTGTTCTGCTATGATATAATGGGACACATCTGAGATGCGAGGGATGTTCTTTAACTTGTAAGTTAACCTAATCAACGTAAACAAAACATATATGGGTTTTTGGTAATCGCTACTCTCTTGTCCCATTATTGGTTCCTAAAATCAGCATCTTTACATTTATGACAGCCATTCATTTTCAGTGTCAGATGAATTTGGAATTTGGGAGAAATGTTGTCAGTACAGTTAAATCAGAGAAACTGACAATTTTACAGTGGTCTCTTTTTTTCCAGAGCCGTATATGGGTGTTTTTGGTAATCACTACTCTCTACTCCCATTATTGGTTCTGACTCAGATTGTTTTCTGTTTACCGTCAGCCACGGTCAGGCACGGTTTGCGTAGTGTGTGGAAGGTTTGCTTATTATGGGGAGATTGCACAGATTGCACTGGCGACATGCAAACACAGCATGGGGGGTGTAGTGTGGGTGGAGCTGAGGTTGTGTAGGTGTTTGGCACGAGACGGCTTAGAGGAGGGAGAGGGAGGGAGGGAGGGAGGGAGGTTGGATTCCTCCGGGCCTCAGTGCTACAGTGCGGGAGGATGAGAAGCGAACCAGCCCCTCGTACTTCATTTCATTTTGTACAGAGGGTCTGGAGTCGCTGCATTGAGAAACGATTTCTTCCTGGAGGTGTGGACTTTAAAACAAGTGGCTCTGCCTTCACCCAATCGCTAATGTATGCAATTAGCCTACCTACTCACTACAATTCAAATGTAGTACACAAAGTCAACGTCATGGCTCAGGAACACTCCCTGTGTTCGCTGATTGGCTAGGATTTGCTCGGTCCTCATACATGAATTGTGACTCCAGTGTCTCTGTACAAAATGAAATGAAGTACGAGGGGCTGGTTTACCAGGCTAGGGTCTGCTGGACCTCCCGTACCTCCACACAAGCTCAGCAGCACCCACCCCTGCCACACTGGGCTCACAGAACTTGTATGGGCTAACTGTGTGGGCGGACTTGGGCCTGGCCATATTCCCAGCATGCAACCTCAGCTCTGTGTGTGTGTGTGTGTGTTTGTGTGTGTGTGTGTGTGTGTTTTTTGTGCACGTTGGTGTTTTTGGCCATGTTCACGGTCCTGTATGTGAGTTTTGTTGTTTGCGTATTTGTGTTTTTGAGTATGTTTATTTTACTGTTGGTATGTATAGTGTTATTTGTGTGTGTGTGTGTGTGTATTATGTATGTATTTGTGTGAATGTGTTTGTGTACACAAGTACAGTTTCTGAGTACGTTTATGTTGCTGTTGGTATTTATATTTGTATCTGTGTGTATTTGTGTGTGTGTGTATGTGTTTGTGTACACGCACCAGCGGTAGTGTATGCGGCACTCTGGTTTCCATATTTGTGTCGCTGAGTAGGAGGCCTGTACGCATGACAAGTCACACGATGACATAATCAGCGAGCAGAGCGCGTGAGGGATGGCGAAAGCAGCTGGAGCAAGAACAGGAAGCCGGAGCAGATTTAATGCGCCATCGCCCGTCTCGTTCTCGCCCGGCCCGGGCCCTCACTGGGGCCCTCACTGGGGCCCTCACTGGAGCCCTCACTGGAGCCCCAAATACCAAACTGTTGGCCGGGCCCTGACTGGAGCCCCAATACCAAACGGGCGGCCGTGGGGTGCAGTCGTAATGCTCTCCTCGCTCTGCTGCTCCTGGGACTTGTGTGGTGGCGGTGTGATATCTTAATCAAGTGTGCACGTGACACATGTAGCAAGCGTAAAGCTGTGTTCACGGAAGTCATTATTTCCCTATGGAGAAATTGGGTGAATTGGGTGAACAAATCGAATTCGCCGGCAGCGAAGCTAATTGGGCGACCAGAGCGAAAAAGAGAAGTTAAATGTCAGTTAACTTTATGGAAATGAGCTAT
Organism: Coilia nasus; assembly: GCA_027475355.1. Lineage (NCBI taxonomy): Eukaryota > Metazoa > Chordata > Actinopteri > Clupeiformes > Engraulidae > Coilia > Coilia nasus. The sequence continues at coordinate 10,727,925 of CM050206.1, read as the reverse complement.
GACGCGGTTCGGCGAAAACCAATCAGAATACATAGATTTACCAACATCCGTTAATTACTGAGCTAATTTCAACATTTCAAATGATATGAGCGAACAAAGCGAATTCAACAGCGAAGCTTCTTCAGCGACCTCGACGACCTGTTTGCTTTAGTCGCTCCTGATCTGTACGCACAGTATGGAGGGCACTGAAATGGGTACATAAATGGCTCTTAACTAGAAGTATTCAGTGTGTGTGTGTGTGTGAGAGAGATAGAGTATTTTAATAGTGGAAGCGAGATGGAGGAGGAAGGAGTGTGTGTCAGAAAATTGTGTGTGTGTGTGTGTGTGTGTGTGTGAATATGTGAGAGTGTGTCTCAGTGTGTGTGTTAATTACATACATTCCATCTGCTCAGAGAGCTCTCTCAGTCCTACCCAGTAATATATCCAAATAGCTCACCACATTGTCTTATTAGTAATGGGTGCCTTGGCAGTGTCACCAAAAGCCCCATGACATTCATTAGAGGCTAAATGTGGCCCTGAATGAAGAAGCGAGAGAGAAAGAGTGAGAGAAAGAAAAAGAAAAGAGAGAAAGGCAAGGAAAAGGGGAGAGAGAAAGGAGCGCTTACATAATTAGATCTTCGTGACTGGAGGTTTTGTCATCCCATTTTTTTGCCGAGTCAGATTTCCAAGTGATTCACACCAGTTATAAAAACACGTCTGTGGGTGTGGGAGGATGGAATCAGGCATTGGGAATGGGACTGGGTAGCGCCCAGTCCAGATATGGCGTCCTGATATGGGCACAGACAGCTGGACCAGGCGGCCATCTTTGCTCCGCCATCTTTACCCACTACTAACTACAACCATCAGCAGCACCCTTGAACTTCAGGTGTCTGATTGCTTTGCTGCTTGTTCAGAATCTTACCTCGGCTATTTCTTGTGTTTTACAATGTTTTTTCACAATGTGTTAGACTTACAGTCTCTCTAAGTTGTGTTGTTAACACTTTCTTTAACACGTTGGTCACATTTGTATTGTATTAGACTTTAATGAATAAAAAAGTCAATTCCATGTGTGCATCTCTCTCTCTCTTTCTCTCTCTCTCTCTCTCTCTCTCTCTCTCTCTCTCTCTCTCTCTCTCTCTCCCTCTCTTTCTCTTTCTCTCTCTCTTTGAACTGAACTCATGGCATGACAAACACACTAAGCATTTTAGTTGCACAGGAACAGTACAGTTGTACGCTCTCTCTCTCTTTCACCTCACCTGGTCTCTGTCTCTCTGGATGTCTTTCTTCTCTTTCTCTCAAATATTCAGCCAGTCAGCTCCTTCTCTCTGTCTGATCTTACTCCTAGACACTCACACTAGTCTACTGACACACACACACACACACACACACACACACTCAGTCTGGTAGGGTCAAAGGGCATAGGAAGTGACCTCACTCCGAGGCTGTGCATGGTTGTGGCGGCTCCGGCCTAACAGAAGGCAGATGTTGATAACGAGTCTGTGATGTCGTCATGGCTGAGCTGTTTTCTCAGGAGTGCGCTTGCCCCCCACCCGCCCTCTCTCTCCCTCCCCCTCCTGGGTGCGGAGGTCAAAGATACACACTTGTTGTTCTGATTATGAACTCACAAGGTTATTGTCCTCACTATCTAATGGGTGTTGTGTGCGTCTGCACATACGTGTGTATGTGTGTGTACGTGCGTCTGTGTGCAGGAGTGTATGTGTGTAAGTGTGTGCTTGTAGGTGCGTCTACTTGTACATGTGTATGTGTGTGTATGTGTGTGTACTTGTATGTGCGTGTGTGTAATTGTACGTGCGTCTGTGTGCAGGAGTGTATGTGTGTAAGTATGTGTTTGTAGGTGCGTCTACTTGTGTGTGTGTGTGTGTGTGTGTGTGTGTGTGTGTGTGTGTGTGTGTGTGTGAGAGTGTGTGTTTCCTCTCTTTGCTCCTGGGTTTTTCCAGTCACCCCGAGGCCTGATGGGACAGGAAGGCCCACAAGCAGATCATTTCCTCTGCTCCCACTGCAGTTTGCACTGCACACAGCCACAGATAAAAATTCCCATCATCTCACACACACGCACATACTAACACACACGCACAAAAACAGACATAAACAAACATACACACACATTTGCCCTCTTTTAGTATCGGACTGGCATGCAGTGTAAATGGATATGCTGACACACTGACATACATTGCAGTTCATGTCAGTGCTCTATGGTGCCAGTTGAATTAGACACAGACACACACACACACACACACACACACACACACCCCAGTACCGTGCACTGGCTAGCAGCTCTGTGAGACCTGGCCAGCTGGACTGTGTCATCCCCCCCAGCCCCGATCAGCACATTCCAGTAGATACACACTCACACACACACACACACACCGCTGGCTACTTGGCAGGGGAGCTAGGGTGGGGTAATCTTCATATCCTGTTCACTGACCCTTACACACACTCACACACACACTCTCACTACTCCACGTGCCTACCTAACTCACACGGATTCAGCTGTGTGTGCCACTGGAAGAGTGTCAGTGCTACTTTAGTGGAAAGTACATTTTGTGAATGTTGTTGTGAGTCTTGTTCCGTTCCCTCATCATGCTGAATCGCCCTTTTTACCTTTTAGACTTTGCCACAGATTTGTTGTACTCAAAGATGGAAAGGTCACTGCATCAAACAAGGAATGAATCTGATTGCATGAAATACTTAATGACTCGAGTTTTTTGGTTGCCTGCAACAAGAGAGAGTTTGTGTGTGTGTGTTTGTGTGTGTGTGTGTGAGAGAGAGAGAGAGAGAGAGAGACGGAGAGGGAGAGAGAAAAAAGCACACATGGAATTGACTTTTTTATTTATTAAAGTGTAATACAATACAAATGTGACCAATGTGTTTAAGGAAGTATTTGACAGCACAAGTCTTGGTCCGTTCCCTCATGTTGAATCGCCCCTTTTTACCTTTGTTGACCTGATCGGATTACAAAATATCAGCCTGACTGCCACAGATTTGTTGTACTCAAAAATGAAAAGGTCAGTGCATCAAACAAGGGATGAATTGTGTGTGGAATTGTGTGTGACATACTTCATGACTTTTCATGAGTTTTTTTGTTGCCTGCGACGTTCCATGACGCCACAACAAAAGACAAGCTTGTCAAAATTTTATGGGGAATTGTAGGATGTGTCTATCTAACGTAACAGTACAATAACAACACACTAGTCTTACAACCAAGACTGGATAGTGTTTGTGGTTCTAAGATTGTACAGTGTCACATAATCAATCCTAAAGAAATAATCACAAAGAATGTGTTCCACAATGTAAGATTTTAAAATTCCGCTTTATATTCTCTGGACTTCAACATTCTTTAAAACTTTTATTCTCCCAACATTCCATTCACATGCATTCTGTTGTGCCAGTCCACTCTGAGCTGTGTCACTGGTCACCATTAGGGTGTCACTGGTCACTGAGCAGCAGGTCTGCTTCCCCCCGTGTGAAGAAGATGGTCTGGGGAGCACTGCTCCCTTACAGACTCCACACCCTCTTTCTTTCACCAACCTCACTCTGTTTTTTACACCTCCTTCATCTCTCTCTCTATCTCTCTCTCTCTCTCTCTCTCTCTCTCCCTGTATCTCTGTCTCTCTGTTTCTGTCTCTTTCTGTGTGTCTCTCTGTTCCTCTCTGTCTCTCTCTCTCTGTCTCTGTTCCTCTCTCTCTGTCTCTCTCTCTGTCTCTTTCTTTCTCTCTCTCTGTTTCTGTCTCTTTCTGTGTCTCTCTCTGTCTCTCTCTCTCTGTCTGTGTCTCTCTCTCTCTCTCTCTCTGGCCACCAGTAGCGATGCTCTGGTGTGCTCATCTGATTGGGCAAGGCAGCTGGCCTAGGCTGGCGTGAAGGGCCTTAAGCTGGGCACGGGGTGCTGGGCGCTGGGTGTGGTGAGCTGGGCGCGGGGAGCTGGGCGCTGGGCACTGGGAGCGGGGCGCTGGGGAGCGGGGTTAGTCGGCGACACAAAGCCGGCTCAGTCAGTGGTGCGGAGCGAAGTCGGGGGGCAGTGGGGCCGCAGTGCCAGTCTGAGCCTGTTGTCCCCGACACAGACTCCTCTCTGTCTGTCTGCTGCTTAGTGCCACTAACACCCCCGACACACACACACACACACACACACACACACTCTCGCTGTCTCTCTCACTCTCTCACACACACACAGGCACAGACACACACTCACACCACCACAAACAGGCACAGGCACACACACTCTCACCCACCACACACCCATACACACACGCCTCTCTCTCTCTCTCAGTCACACACACACAGACACACACACACACACACACACACACACACACACACCACCCATCCTCCCTCTCTCAGCATTACATTAGTCACACTGGGCACTGCCCACTGGAACAATGCTGCTCCAGTCTCTCTCCACAAACAGCCCCAAAACCATCCATCTCCCCCCACTGCAGCCAGCCATATGCCCCTCTTTGTGTGTGTGTGTGTGTGTGTGTGTATGTGTGTGTGTGAAGGAGCTATTTACAAGCTGCCAGTTGACTTTATGTGCTTGTGTATGTATGGATGTGTGAGTGTGTTTGATGTGGAGATGTTTTTAGTCTGGTTCAGTCATTTGTGTGTGTGTGTGTGTGTGTGTGGGGGGGAAAGCAAGACAGACCGAGCCAAAGAGAGGTTCTATTTGTAACTCTGAAGGCAGCATCTTTGTCCGAGCCAATCACTTAAAAACACTGTTGCTCTGAATGCCTCGCATCTGGCCATGCGAGCACAGCATATTTGACTTGAAGTAGCCACACTCAGTTGAATTAAACAGAGCGGGCGAGGGAGGCCACATTAGCAAAGAAATGTATGTGTGTGTGTGTGTGTGTGAGAGAGAGATAGAGTGAGTATGTGTGTGCGTATTTGTGTGTGTATTTGTACGTCTGTGTCTGTGTGTGAGAGGGAGAGAGAGAGTTTGTGTAGGTGTGTGTGTGTGTGAGAGAGAGAGGGGGAGAGAGAATGTGTGTGTGTGTGTGTGTGTGTGTGTGTGTGAGAGAGAGTGTACAGTATGTGTGTGTGTGTATGACAGATTGTGTGTATTTGTATGTGTGTCTGTGTGTGTGAGAGGGAGAGAGAGTGTGTGTGTGTGAAAGAGTGAGTGAGTGAGTGTGTGTGTGTGTGTGTGTGTGTGTGTGTGTGTGTAGGTGTAGGTGTGTGTGAGAGAGAGAGAGAGTGTGTGTGTGTGTGTGTGTGTGTGTGTGTATGAGAGAGAGAGTGTGTGTGAGTGTGTGTGTGTGTGTGTGTGCGTGTGTGCTTGTGGTGGCACAGAGAGGAGATGGCAGGCAGGGACTGCTGTGTTTCTAGGCCACATTCTCAGGCAGAAGGGGTAACCAGGCATGAACTCCTCCCTGAATGCAGCGCCACTCTCTGCATCCCAACGAGAGAGAGAGAGAGAGACAGAGAGAGAAAA
>CM050206.1:10702500-10717500 GCA_027475355.1 Coilia nasus | reverse complement strand
CTAACAACACACTCACTAACAACACAACACACTCACTAACAACACAATACAACACAACACGGCTGCACGATACAGGAAAAATGTGCGATATGCGGTAACACTGCTGAATGTTGCGATGACGATATGTTTTGCGATAAATAAACAAATATTTAAGTATAGTTTTAACATCTTTCAGCTTAATCTTCAACGCTAGGTTGTAGCCAGTGCGCAGCCTATTGGGGTCGATATCAAGGGCAGTAGGACTCCATTTCATTTCCTAAATATCTTCATGTGGAGCGTGAAACATCTTACAGTAATGTCCCATTTATTGCAGTTAAGCCATGTTTTGCGATATGTGTATCACGATATTGTGATGTCACAATATTTTCGATATATTGTGCAGCCCCACAACACAACACAACACAACACTGCTGCCAGTGAGGTGGCTGTCAAACTCATCAGGGAGAGTACACAAACCCTCCTCATACCCCACCACTCATGCATGCATCACTGCTTTATGTTGTCTTGTTTTTAGCGTTAGCTGTTGTTGCACTCAAGCATACTATGAAACGGGGTAATGACCGAGCTTTGTTAGTTGGTAATGTTGTAATGTGTTAATGTGCTTGATGCACTGAACTGTGAACTATCAGCTCTGAGTCACAGGCTTCTGCATCCTCAAAGGTGTCTGTGTGGGGCTTTGAACCTCAAAGCTAACCTCCTGCTGTTGCCCCCCCCACCCACCCACCCAGCCCTGTACCGATGTTCTTCCTGTGTGTGTGGGTGTGTGTGTGCACTTGTGTGTTTGTGCGTGTGCGTGTGGGTGTGTTTTTATGTTTTTTGGATGCTTCCTTGCATGCATGGTTGTGTGTATGTGTCTGTCTGTCTGTCTGTCTGCCTGCTAAGAGCACATTTAGCTAACCCTTTACCTAGTTCGTTGGTATGACTGTGGTCTAAACGTGGTTAAGACAAATATGGTGGAGCCTAGTGGTTTAATCTACCAGTAAGAAATGCTCATTTCCTTGTAGTAGTTGGACTTAGCGTATTGAGCTGGACTTGAGAGGTTCTCAGAATTTAATAAACAAACCGCATACTACACTGTGGTACCCACACACTTTGTGTATTTTAGAGAGAGAGAGAGAGAAAGAGACTGATAGCGCTGTATGATGTGCTGCAATCAGGTAATGCCCCAGCCTGATAAACCAGCCCCTCGTACTTCATTTCATTTTGTACAGAGGGTCTGGGCCAGGCACCGTCAGAAACGATTTCTTCCTGGAGGTGTGGACAAGCCTCTGCCTTTACCCAATCGCTAACGCCTGGTTGTCACGTATGCAATTAGCCTACCTACGCACTACAATTAAAATGTAGCACACAAGGTCAACGTCACCACTAACGAACAAACCCTCTGTTCGCTGATTGGATCGGTCTTGCTGGGACTGACTAAATGACCCTCAAGAGATTCCGGTCCAGACCCTCTATACAAAATGGTATAAAGTACGAGGGGCGGGTTTACCAGGCTAGTAATGCCCAGCACCTGCTACACACACACACACACATACACACACACACACACACACAAAACGCACACACAGAGTCACAAAGACAGTGACATACACACACAGTCACACAAAACACACACACACTTTGTGTATTTTAGAGAGAGAGAGAGAGAGATAGAGAGAGAGAAAAGCTGAGAAAGAGAGAGAATGAAAAGCGAAAAGCTGAGAGAGAGAGAGAGAGAGAGAGAGAGAGAGAGAGAGAGAGAGAGAGAGAGAGAGAGAGAGAGAGAGAGAGAGAGAGAGAGAGAGAGAGAGAGAGAGAGAGAGAGAGAGAGAGAGAGAGAGAGAGAGAGAGAGAGAGAGAGAGAAAGAGACTGATAACACTGTGTGATGTGTTGTGCAGGTGTGGACCCTTCGGTGCAGAGTATCCAGCTGTCCCCCGCGGGCCCCAGCGCAGACCCCGCGCCCAGCCCAGAGGCAGGGGGGGCCCTCGGCCGCAGCACGCCACCACCGCTCCCACCGCAGCGGAGGGGCCCGCGATGACCGCTACCGCTCAGGTAATGCCCAGCACTTACACACACACACACACACACACACAGTCACACAAAACACACACACAGAGTCACACAGACACAGTCACACAGACACACACACACACAGGCACACAAAACGACACACAGAGTCACAAAGACAAACACACACACAGGCACACAAAACACACACACTCTCACACACACGTAGTCACAAAGACAGTTACACACACGTGCAGACACACACACACGAACGCACACAGACACACAAAACGCACACAGTCACAAAGACAGTCTCACACACTCACACACAGAGGCACACAAAACACACACATTCTCACACACATAGAATCACAGAGACAGTCACACACACGCGCACACATGCAGTCAGTGTGTATACAAAGCCAAAAGTTAAATACACCAATGACCCTTTCTGTTAGTTACACATTAACAAGCACATAAGTACTTCACAAGATTTATTTGAGTCTAGCCACATAATTGTAGCATGACACTGAAATATGAGCTACAGTCCTGGCTGTTTTTGACACATATGGGCATAGATAGCTCAGCGGGGCTACCTGTTACAGCGTAGATGAAGCAGAAATCCACCAGCTGTCTTGCAATTTATTTGGTAGGCACAAAGGCACACACAACACACAGCCACACTTGCACTTACACACACACACACACACACACACACACACACACACACACACACACAGGCGCACACACACACACACACAACACACACAACACACAGGCACACAGACGCACATTTGCACAACACATACACACACACACAGGCACATACACACACACACATACACACAAACACACACACAACACACACACAGGCACACTTGCACTAAAAGAGGTGACCTATGAGATGGCCTGGAGGTGTTTGTGGCTGTGTCATTGTGCCCAGGGGCTGACACTAGCTGTGCTGTGCTGTCAGAGGGATATGTCAGAGAGCACAGCAGGGGTCATTATGGGCTTAGGTGGCCTCCTCACGCCATCCAAGATGGCCTCCTCCTCCTCCTCACGCCATCCCACACTCTCCACTGAGGTCATGTCTTGCTCTTCTGTTTTCCATGAGCTATTTCTTTCCCTCTCTCTCTTTTTCTTTCTCTGTTCTGTGTTTGCTCTGTCGTTGCTCCCTCTCTCTCTTTTCTTTGTGTCTTTCTCATGATGTGTTTCTGTGTCTCTCTCCCTCCTCTCTCCCTCCTCTCTCTCTCCCTCCTCTCTCCCTCCTCTCTCCCTCCTCTCCCCCTCATCTCTCCCTCCTCTCTCCCTCCTCTCTCCCTCCTCTCTCCCTCCTCTCTCTCTCCCTCCTCTCTCCCTCCTCTCTCCCCCCTCCTCTCTCCCTCCTCTCTCCCTCCTCTCTCTCTCCCTCCTCTCCCCCCCCCTCCCTCCTCTCTCCCTCCTCTCTCCCTCCTCTCTCTCTCCCTCCTCTCTCCCTCCTCTCTCCCTCCTCTCTCTCTCCCTCCTCTCCCCCCCCTCTCTCCCTCCTCCCCCCCCCCTCTCCCCCTCATCTCTCCCTCCTCTCTCCCTCCTCTCTCCCTCCTCTCTCCCTCCCTCCTCCCTCCCTCCTCTCTCCCTCCTCTCTCCCTCCTCTCCCCCTCATCTCTCCCTCCTCTCTCCCTCCTCTCTCCCTCCTCTCTCCCTCCTCTCTCCCTCCTCTGCTCTGCTCGTCTTTGTGACTATCTCTCTCTCTGTCTGTCTCTATTGCTCACTTTCTCCATTTCTGTCCCTCTGTCTCTGTCTCTCTCTCTCTGTGTATCTCTCTCTCTGTCTCTCTCTCTCTCCCTCTCTCTTTCTCTCTCTGTGTATCTGTCTCTCTCTCTGTGTATCTCTCTCTGTATCTCTCTTTCTCTCTCTGTCTCTTTCTCTGTCTGTCTCTCTCTCCCTCCCTCTTTCTCTCACTGTCTCTTTCTCTCTCTCTCTCTCTCTTACCCTCTCACTGTCTCTCTCTCTCTCTCTCTCTCTCTCGTAGATATCCACACAGAGGCGGTGCAGGCTGCGTTGGCGAAGCATAAAGAGGAGAAGATGGCGCTGCCCATGCCCACCAAGCGCCGCTCGGCCTTCGTCCAGTCGCCCGTGGACAACTGCACCCCTCCCGGTACACACACACACACACACACACACACACACCATCAAGCACCGCTCGGCATTTGTCCAGTCGCCCGGGGACAACTGCACCTCTCCCGGTACACACACACACACCACCAAGCGCCGCTCGGCGTTTGTCCAGTCGCCCGGGGACAACTGCACCCCTCCTGGTACAAACATGCTCACACACACACACACACACACACACACCACCAAGTGCCGCTCGGCCTTCGTCCAGTCGCCCGGTGACAACTGCACCCCTCCCGATACACACACGCTCACACACACACACACACACACACACACACACACACACACACACACACACACACACACACACCACCAAGTGCCGCTCGGCGTTTGTCCAGTCGCCCGGGGACAACTGCACCCCTCCTGGTACAAACATGCTCACACACACACACACACCACCAAGTGCCGCTCGGCCTTCGTCCAGTCGCCCGGGGACAACTGCACCCCTCCTGATGAGGCCGCCAGCTCGCCTACTCCCACTCACCTTCTGCTGCCCTCTAGTCCGGCCAGGTCACACCGGCCACGAACGTACACACACACGCCCACACACACGGATATGCATGCGCTCATACACCCTAGTGACCCTGCTGCCCTCCAGCCAGCCTGCTCAAAGTGGCCACGGGTGCACACACACACACACACACACACACACACACACACACACACACACACACACACACAGATAAAGGGATGAAGTGGATGGCACAGACAACCAAATTAAACAGACAGCCATGCTGAAAAGTACAAAACACACACACACACGTATGCTTTCACATACCCTCTAATGCCTCTATTTGCACTAAAACATTCTCTGTTGGTAGCACCTATTGCACAGAACAGCACATGCACGCTTGCCTCTGCAGATGCACAGATAAACACATTCAATCTGTACACAAAATCACAGTTTATGCTCACACATTAGTCACACAGTTCATACACGCACACAATAGTCACAAAGTGACAAACAACAGCGTACCCTCGACTGCCACCCTCTCTCACTCTCACACACACACACACACACACACACACACACACACACACACACACACACACACACACACACAGCACTGGGGTGTGCATTGGCTGCCTCTTGCTGCCATATGCTTCAGTAGTAAATGAGCTCGGAGAGCATGACGTCATGTGGAGTGGAGGAGGCCAAACAAACCTGCTCTGCCAGTCCTCACTCTCCATCTCCACTGTCATAACTGGAGGGGGGGGGGGGGGGGGGTGCTGTCACTGGTATGAACAGCACCTGTACACAACACAAACAGTCAAGGCCACTGTGGCTACCCCCTGTCCGCTCTTAGGGCTCATTTTCACCAAACACTCTCCGTATACAGCGTGTAGACCACAAATGCCCGTTTTTTTGTCCGTATTCATTTAGAATGCACGTTAATAGATGAGACTTTTTCCACTGCGCGTGTGATCTGAGCGTATTCTGTCACACATACACACATGTTGTACACAGTTACATGCTAGACACGCTCAAGTCAGTGGAAATGAGGCCTTACCCTGCCAAGAAGCGGCCCGCTTACCCATCACCCATAGTGTTCAAGTTTGTTTTGCGTAGAGTTTGGGCCTCCGCATGTTATTCCCACGTGTGGGTGAGTTCATGAGCTTATGCGCCCATGCACACGGCCCAGAACATTGCTTGCTTATGTTTGTGTAACAGGCTTATGCATTTCTTTTGAGTGGGTTTTTATTTCACTGTTTTTTGTTTTGTTTTGTTTTTTTACGGTTGGCTTGCAGTCATGGACATCTGTGAGAAAGAAATGTGTGTTGAGTTACTTGTCTGTTGTGCAGTTTACATTCAAGCCTCACACGTCTGTTGTGTTTTGAAGATCTTTCCCACGTATTTGTGTGTGTGACAATGTTGTTTATATGTGCTTGTTTTGTTTTTGGTTGTGTGGGTACATGTTTTTGTCCATGTATGTTTTATTTATTTGATTTTGTGTCTGGCTGTCTGTATATATTTTTTCCACATGTACAACTGATGTTGTGTGTTGTCTGTGTGGGTATGTTTGTTTTGGTCTGTTTTTTCGTTCATGGTGTGTGTGTGTGTGTGTGTGTGTGTGTTGCTGTGTTTTTTTGTCTGTTTTGTTTTTAATGTATGTGTATGTTTGTGTTTACGTTTAGTATGTTTATGTATGTTTATGTATGAATGTATGTGTGTTTGTATTTCTGTATGTATGTATGAATGTATTTTTGTGTATGTATGTGTGTTTGTATTTTTGTACCTATGTATGTATGTATGTATGTATGTATGTATGTGTTGTCATATATGCCCCTGCTTTCCACAGACACATCATCGGCCTCGGAAGACGAGGGCTCGCTGCGTCGGCAGGCGGCGGTGAGCGTGGCGCTGGTCCAGAGCCTGCAGAGCCCCGACTACTGGATCAACCGCTCGCTCCAGGGCTCCTCCACCTCCTCCTCCGCCTCCTCCACCCTCTCCCACGGCGAGCCCAAGACCCAGGGCCAGACGCAGACCCAGAACCAGAGCCAGAACCAGGGCCCGCCTGCCCTCAGCACCCTGGCCGACGTCCTGGCCCACACGCGCCTAGGTGGGCTCCGTCACGCGCTACTCACTGCCACACACACCCCCCACTGTAAATCCATGCACACGCGGGCCTGCTGCTTTGAACTGAGGAGGCTAGAGTTAGAAACCATAGGTACTGTAGCTGTGGTTAGGAAGGAAGCATATGTAGGGGCTAATGTGGGGGGCAGCTGTGGTCTAGTGGTTAGGGAGTTGGTCTTGGGATTGGAGAGGCCCAGGTTTGAATCCTGCCCTATCCATAGCTGAAGTGCACTTGAGCAAGGCATCTAACCCTACACTGCTCCAGGGACTGTAACTGCAAATAAGTGTATAAGTCACTCTGGATAAGACTGTCAGCTAAGTGTAATGTAATGATAATGTACAACAAGGAGGTTAATATCGCTGTCCCACTTATTACATAGCTATCTACTATGATCTACCACCCTGACCATAAATTATTGATTTTTCTATGATTGAAAGTACTTTCATCGCAGCACGTTTGGTTCTTCTGCTGTATCCCAATTCAGTGGTGTGTTATACAGAAACATCAACAGAAACTGTACAAACAGTACCAATGATGATTCAGAAACAGAATATCTCAGCAGTTACATAGAATACATAGTGTCAGGTGCCCTGTGCTGCCCAGGCTGTGGTGTGGCGTAGGAGTAAATCATTAAGCTGTGTTCACATCAGCAGCGACCAGAGCAACAGAAGTCATTATTTCTCTATGGAGAGTCGGTGAATTGGGCGAACAAAGCGAATTCTCCCGCAGCGAAGCGAATTGGGCGACCAGAGTGAAAAAGAGAAATTAAAAGTCAGTTAACTTTATGGTAATGAGCTATGACGCGGTTTGGCGAAAACCAATCAGAGTATGTAGATTTACCAACATCCGTTAATTACTGAGCTAAATCCAACATTAAAAATGATAAGTCATGAGCGAACAAAGCGAATCTTCTTCAGCGACCTGTTCGCTTTGGTCGCTCCTGATCTGTACGTACAGTTAGACTGATGCTGCTGCCCGCTGTTCTGTCCCTGCAGCGGAGAACAGCAGTGTGCCCCCTGACGTGACCACCTCCACGCAGCAGGACAGGGGCTCGCGGGTGGACATGGCCCCCATGGTGCGCGGCATGAGCCGGGGACAGAGCCGCTCCAGCATGATGGACACGGCAGACGGTAGGAGCGCAGCACGCACGGGGCCTGATATGCGTGCACCACACACACACACATAAACACACACGTACACCACACATAAACACACACACATACATACACACACACACAGTCTTGGCTGGGCCCGGGACAAGATAATCTGATGGGTGGCCCCGCCTCCCATATTCCATAATCTAAGGAGGGACCAGTTCTGGGCCTCCTCTTTTCCTGGGCCCGGGACAAGAGACCCGTTTGTCCCCCACTATCAGCGGGCCTGCACACATAACACAGACACACATACCTAAGAACAAACACACACATACCTGAACACACACTCACACATACTTACACACACACATCTACACCATAAACTAAGGTATTCACACACACTTTCCATAAACACTTATGTACATAGGTGCACCAAAAAAAACACAAACACACACTCATGCTTAAGCATTTGGTATGTACCTTAACTTCATCATAAGGAACTAGGTTGAGAACGTATATAGGCTGCTTCAGATGCGGGTAAGCTGATGATGCCTAGGTTAACCATCAGTAGTGTGCAGTGGGACACAGTTGTGTTCATTCAGAAACATCAGTATGCGTACAAGCATAGAGCTGCACTCAAAGTGGGAATGTGGACAGTGTACCCAGCCACTCTTTGAAATATGTGGCAGCTGTGGCCGAGTGGTTAGGGAGTTGGTCTTGCAATCAGAAGGTTGCCGGTTTGAATCCCGCCCTACCCATGGTTGAGATGCCCTTGAGCAAGGCATCTAACCCCAAATTGTAATGTAATGTAATAAACATGCAAAGAGGAGCCTTCATTTTGCCATGATGAGACACCCCCTCCCAACCAGCGAATGCTGATATCCGTTCAGCTCTGGTTCTCGGTCTGCTCTATGGCTGTGGGTGGGGTGGGGTGGGGGTGGAAGATTATTAGTAACTGTGCTGAATCAGAGTATTGTTCTCTGTTGGGGAGCGCCGGTGTGTCTGAGCTCAAGCCACGTGCTACGGCTGCACACCACACGCCAAACCGCTGCCCGCAACACACACACACACCACACACACCACACACATACACACACAAACACACACACACACACACCACACACATACACACATCCACACACACGAAAACACACCGCCTCATTATACTCGAACCCCATTTTGTTTTGCCGATGCTGAGGATCTGTTGTGCATTTTTTGACTGCATGCTGCTGTGCTGTCTCTTCCCCCCATGTTAATTGGCCCTTGACTAGCTAACCACCATGTTTTTTTTTAAGCATCAGTCATAAAAGTGTAGCTTTTTTGTCCTGTTTTAGCTCTGGGCCTAAGCCGGCCGATTTGAATTAGTGTCTCGTGACAGTGACTGCAGATCCATGCTAATGAGCATTTGACACATGTCCTGAATTAGTCATTGGGGAGCTCTCGTTGTGTGAACCTGGACGGCACTGATGGTGGAGTGGAGTAGGGTTGAAACGGGTGGGTGGCGATGCATATGTCTGCTCGAAGCTGCTGGTACGGGGGGGAGGAGTAATGGCAGATGCCTGGAGAGTGTGGAGGTTTTGTAGGCCAACCCTCTTAAGCACAGTTAATTAGGCTCATCTACGCACCAGGCTGCTTTTTTAAGTATGATTGGCCATATTTCAGTCTCCCAACCCACGCACACACTCCGCCCACATGCAGATACACACACTCCCCCTACATGCAGACACACACACACACACACAAATGTGCAGTGGCATCTACTAAATGCAGCGCTGTTGAGTGCAAGATTTTTTGTCCAAGATGATTGCTACTTTGGTTGTATTATAAGGTCGAGGGCAGTTTATTTTTATAGCACATTTTACACAACAGAAGTTAGTACTTATATAATAAAAAAACAAATTATTAGTTCTGTTATTATATAAGTATTAACTAACTATTACTATTAACTAACTATTAACTATTATTACTAATAAATAAATAAAGAGTTTCTTTTGTATGGCGCCTTTCTCAAACTCAAGGTTGCATGTTTAACCAAAGTGATTACATCTTAACAAAACGACAAAATCTGCTTACATGTTTCATTGTTATTTTGCCCAGCTGATTGTACTCATGCTTGATTCTTTCTGTTGCTGGCTGCTTGCATGGCACGGCTCTGACGTGCTTGAGATTGCTGCTAACACACTCATGTTTTCTTCTGTATGCCATCTCTTCTCTATGACCTCCTTCTGTCCTCTCTCGCTTCCCATCCCCACCCCCACCTCCCTCTGTGGGCCATGCTTTATTTTGGGCTTCTTTTTGCCTGGCTGTAGGAAGAGGTAAAGGTAATGTCTCACACACAGGTGCACACACACACATGCACACACACACACACACACACACACACACACACACACACACACATACATTTACAAAGGTAGAGTGGTCCACACAGGTGGATCAGAGGTAAAGGTAATGTTACATACATACACACACACACACACACACACACACACACACACACACACACACACATACACACACACATACACACACATACACACACACACACACACACACACACACAGGTGCACGCACACACACACACATTCACAAAGATAGAGTGATCTGCACACACACATACACACACACACACACACACACACACACACACACACACACACACTCCTGGCGAGGAGCTGGGCCTGCTGAGCTCAGTCTTGTCTTGTGTCTCAATCCTCTGTGTGTCCTAGCTCTCCTCTCCCTTGTGTTGCATCTAGATCCTAATGGTAGCTGTAGAGTTCTAATGTGTAAAATGTCATTCTATATGTACTGTAGATAAGTAGTCTGTGTGCGGTTGTGCTCCAAATTACACCTCACACCCTGCATAGTGTAGAAGCTTAAAGCGCAAGCACTGCTGTAATCAGAGGTGTCAATCCCGGGTTCAGAAAGTAAAAATCCTGCCACGTTTTCCTTCTAACACAGGTGACTTCACTAAGTAGGTGATCTACCTGTCTTGAGTGCTCATTACGATCAGCTACTTCATAGCTGGTTGGATGAAACCAGATCCTGGGATTGACACCTCTGGTTGTAATCGATAAGCAGGCAACAGTGATGGAGGGTGAATATCGTGCTATTTGCAGCACAGCTTGTCTGCTCGTCTTGTTGCCCAGAGCAGAGCTGCCTACTGTCTGAAGTGTGCAGGGCAGCCTTCCCTGCCTCTCATAAATGATTTAGAGTCTGAGGAGGAGAGCTGTGCTTGAGTTTGGGTGGGCTAAAATGATGCCCCAAAAATCGGATTTCCAAGCAGATGAGTGAGGGAGAGCTCTTCAGAAGCAGACAGTAGGCATCCCTGTGGACTGCAGAGAGCACTGAGAGAGCTGTGTGTGTGTGTATGTGTGTCTGTGCATGGGTGTGTGTGTGTGTGTGGATGTGCTTATTAAAGATATTTCTCTGCATGTGTGTGTGTCTGTGTGTATGTGTGAGTGTGAATATGCGTGTATATACATGCGTAAGACACTGACTCTTTCTCTGCATATTCTCTGTGGGTGTGTATCTGTATGTGTGTGTGTGTGTGTGTGAATGTGAATATGTGTGAGCTTGGATATCATATGTGCGTATGTGTGTGTGGATGTGTGGGACTCTTCCACTGTGTGTGTAGTGTATCTGTGTGAGTATGTGTGTTTATGCGTGTGGTTCTGTGTACAGTATGTGTGTGTATGTGTGTGTGTGTGTGTGTGTGTGTGTGTGTGTGTGTGTGTGTGGATGTGCATGTGTGAGACAATGACTGGTTGTGCGTGTGTGTGTGTGTATATATGTGTGTGTGTGTGTGACACACTGACTGGTTGTGTGTGTGTGTGCAGGAGTGCCGGTTCACAGTAGGGTGTCCACTAAGATCCAGCAGCTGCTGAACACACTGAAGAGGCCCAAGCGCCCGCCCCTCAGCGAGTTCTTCCTGGACGACACAGAGGAGATAGTGGAAGGTGAGAGCATTCAAACGCAGCACTCATATAAATATGACCACAGTCAGACAGTGGCTGGACAGTGCCGTTATATTTCAGTGTACACTACTCATGTCTGTAGCACTTGTTTGTTCTGTCAAACACCATCTCAAACACATTGGTTATATTTTTGCTATTGTAATAAATAAAAAATAGTCAATTCCATGTGTTTTTTTTTTCTCTCTCCCATGTTCTCTCTCTCTCCTCTGTCTTTCTCCCTCTCTCTTTCTCCCTCTCTCTTTCTCCCTCTCTCTTTCTCCCTTTCTCTCCCCTTTTTCTCTCTCTCTCTCTCTTTCTCTCTCTCTCTCTCTCTGTCTCTCTGTATCTCTATGTTTTGTTCCCGACTGCCACCGCACCCCCCCATCCCTCTCCCCCAAGTCCCGCGGCCGGACCCCAGCACCCCGAGGCCTGAGGGCCGGCAGATCATCCCGGTGAAGGGGGAGCCCCTTGGCGTGGTCAGTAACTGGCCCCCTGCCCTGCAGGCAGCTCTGGCCCGCTGGGGGGCCACCCAGGCCAAGAGCCCCGCCCTCACCACCCTGGACCACACCGGGAAGCCCATCTACACCCTCACCTACGGTAAGCCACAGAGGACAAATCTCAGACCTCTAACACATTTACACTGCAAAATCCAAATTTGATTTGTGGCAGTAGGTAATTTTAACCTGGTTTCCATCCAATTTATTAGTGCACATTTTAGTAATCTGAATAAAGAAAATCCTCACTTACTAATGATTGAATAATCCCGACTATTGATATGTTATTGGTCGACCAGTCCAGATGCCTAGGAATCAGGACGACTTAATATCTCTAACTGCCTGAATAACTCCTCTTGTTTTTTAACATATGCAGGCAAGCTATGGAGCCGCAGTCTGAAGCTGGCCTACACTCTCCTTAACAAGCTGGGCACCAAGAATGACCCTGTCCTCAAGCCAGGGGATCGGGTAAGATGCCGCGCCGCGCCGCGCCGCACCGCACCGCACCGCACTAGTGAGGTACAGCCCACTAATGACACACCACTCATCCCTGACACGCGACCTCCTCGCTGCTTTTGTTTTAACTGCAGGTGGCGCTAGTGTACCCAAACAATGACCCGGGCATGTTCTGGGTGGCTTTCTATGGCTGTCTGCTGGCAGAGGTCATCCCCGTGCCCATCGAGGTGCCGCTAACCCGCAAGGTACGTGTGAGAAGTTGATGAATGGAGCTAAAACGCGCTCAACTACATGGATACATTTTGATAACATTTTCAGGGTAGGTCAAAAATGGGCTAACTTAAAAGTGATTAGATGTTGGTGATGATCTGAGCTGCCCTGGTGGAGGTCTGCGCTCTCTGAGTGCTTTTGTAGTTTTACAAAAGCAATAAATGTGACATTTTCAGAGATGATATCTAATTTGTGTCATTGTCAGATTAATGTTTCAGTGATGTTTTACACACTTGAAATGTTCATAGCTGATACTCTACTGTCGTTATGGTGTATCAGTGTGACCTTCAGGAAGTTGATTGTTTTTTGCCTATATTGATCTTCCTCAGGATGCAGGAAGTCAGCAGATTGGCTTCCTGTTGGGCAGCTGTGGTGTGGGGCTGGCTCTGACCAGTGAGGTCTGTCTCAAGGGTCTCCCCAAGACCCCCAATGGAGAGATCCTTCAGTTCAAAGGTCAGCTCCTCAAAGGAAGGCTATGTGATGATGATGTCCTTAGGGCTCATTTCCACCAAACTCTCTGCGCCTCTCTGCCACCAAACGATTCTATCACAATACATTGCGATACTGGGTATATTGCAGTATATTGCGATATTCTACATAGTTCAGGGAAAATGTAAAAATAGAGCTATTTGCCATGTACATTCTAGATAGTCTTACATCTTATCAAAACTGAAATAAAACAACATAACTCAGAGCTACTGAACTCAATGTAACCTAAAAAACATAAAGTGTATAAGATTTAGAAAATAAACTACTGGAGGACAGAGCTGTAATGTAAGTTTAAACAATGTTTTTATTTTTTTGGAGTCAGAAATTGATATAGTATATTGTGATACGACTGTAACATTCTTGGTATTCTACAATATCCTTCCTGTCCATTGAAAGTCAGTGGTGTGTGTTTGCAGGGTGGCCAAGGCTCAAGTGGGTGGTGACGGACACCAAGTATCTGACCAAACCCTCCAAAGACTGGCAGCCCCACATACCTACCGCCAACACTGACACTGCATACATAGAGGTCAGCACATGCAGTGTGTGTGTGTGTGTGTGTCTGTGCGTGTGTGTGTGTGTGTGTGTGTGTGTGTGTGTTTATATTGGTACACACTCCTGCCCCTGCAAGTCTGGTTGGTGAAATAATAATGTGTATTTGTGTGTGTGTGTGTGTGTGTGGGGGGGTGTTTGTATGTGTAAGTGTGTGCGTGCATGTGTGTGTGTGTGTGTGCACGTGTACATCTACGTGTGTGTGTGTGTGTGTGTGTGTGTGTGTGTGTGTGTGTGTGTGTGTGTGTTTATATTGGTACACACTCCTGCCCCTGCAAGTCTGGTTGGTGAAATAATAATGTGTATTTGTGTGTGTGTGTGTGTGTGTGGGGGGGTGTTTGTATGTGTAAGTGTGTGCGTGCATGTGTGTGTGTGTGTGTGCACGTGTACATCTACGTGTGTGTGTGTGTGTGTGTGTGTGTGTGTGTGTGTGTGTGTTTATATTGGTACACACTCCTGCCCCTGCAAGTCTGGTTGGTGAAATAATAATGTGTATTTGTGTGTGTGTGTGTGTGTGTGGGGGGGGGGTGTTTGTTTGTATGTGTACGTGTGTGCGTGCATGTGTGTGTGTGTGTGTGCACGTGTACAACTACGTGTGTGTGTGTGTGTGTGTGTGTGTGTGTGTGTGCATGTACGTGTGTGTATGTGTGTGTGTGTGTGCGCGTGCGCATATGTGTGTTCATGCGCTTTCTGCCCTTCTTCCCCTCCAGTACAAGGCCAGTAAGGAGGGCACAGTAATGGGGGTGGCTGTGTCCAAGATCTCAATGCTGACGCACTGCCAGGCCCTCACACAGGCCTGCAACTACTGTGAAGGTAGGTGCTCATGTCTGCTCGCCCTCAGTCTAAACCAGCAGACGCACACCTCCCTCAACACACAGCAGTTCCTTTGCAAGAGCACCATCGGTCATTATCAACACATTATTGTCGATTTGCATCTGTGTCTATTAACAGCCACGGCACTGAATTCATCTA
>CM050206.1:10637500-10695000 GCA_027475355.1 Coilia nasus | reverse complement strand
AGCCACCCCACAGTGAACAACTCCAAACGACACAGTAGGATCATGAAGCATTCAGGGTATTTTCATGATTCTCCATGTGTGTAATTCTAGGTGGACATCACAGTTTCATTTCTGATTATCGTGTACATAGTAGCTTTGTTGCTGATGTGTGTGACTGTGTGTGTTTGTGGACAGGATTGTTAATTATTGTCTGCAGAGCAACGTTGTTCCCGATATGTATGTTTGTCCTTTTGTAAGTGGCTTTGGACAAAAGTGTCTGCTAAGTGTAATGTAATGTAATATACTGTGTGTGTGTGGTTGTGGACAGGATTGTTAATTATTGTCTGCAGAATAACGTTATTCCCGATGCGTATGTTTGTTGACAGGATTGCTGTGTTCTCGGTCACTGTGTTCTACGACGAGAGGATCGTGATCGTGGCTGAGCAGCGCCCCGACGCCAGTGAGGAGGACAGCTTCCAGTGGATGAGCCGAGTGCTGCAGGTCGGTCCCATCCCGTAATTGCCAGATGTCCCATTCACCATAAAAAACACCATAAAACACACAGACACAGCAACACACAGTAATCGGTACTGTATGTTGCTGTGTCTGGACTGTTTTCATTTATTTATTTTGACTGTGTTGTGTGTTTTATGGTGTTTTTTATGGGGCTGCTGTGTCCCTATCCTTGAGACAAATTTCTCCCTGGTGGAGACTAATAAAGAAACCTAACCTAACCTAACCTAGCCTAGTAAACCGGCCCCTCGTACTTCATTTCATTTTGTACAGAGGGTCTGGAGCAGAGGCCGTGAGAAATGATGTCTTCCTGGAGGTGTGGGCTCTGCTGAAGTTTAAAACAAGTCGCCCTGCCTTTACTGAATCGCTAACGTCTGGTTGTGGCATATGCAATTAGCCTATCTACGCACGACAATTCAAATGTAGCACACAAAGTCACCGTCATCGCTCACAAACATTCCCGCTGTTCACTGATTGGCTAGGAAAAAAATCTACCTTATTCAGCAATGTCAGTGAAAGCACTGCCAGACCCTCTGTACAAAATGAAATGAAGTATGAGGGGCTGATTTACCAGGCTACCATTCACCTGCACAAAGCAGACAATTTTAAAGCAATTCACAGTGCTGGCACCTTGTTATTTGTCTAAATCAGTGATGAACAACTTGTACCACCTATTTGTTCCATCTATTCACCAAACCAACAGATTCTAATCTAACCCTGCTAGGTAGAAGAGTTGAGTAACATCACTTGTCTTAACTGCAGAGGTAGAACCAGGTTATCAGGAACACGTGATGTTGAATTGTACCCTCTGAAGTGTAAATGTGCAGGCTTAGAGTTACCAGAATTGTATATTACTGAAATATGTATGTGTTGTGCTAACACAAAAGCAAGAAAGTACTTGTGATCTAACTTCCCCTGAAGTGTAGTTTTGCAAGCAATGACTAATCCGTTACAAACTGAAAAGTGAGAGAATGAGAAATTTCCCCTCTCTGCAACTTTACTGAAATGATGTGGTTTATCTTCGTGTCCTCTCCTCTCCTCTCTCCTCCTCTCCTCTCTCCTCCTCTCCTCTCCTCTGCTCTCTTCTGCTCTCCTCACCTCTGCTCTCCTCTCCTCTCTTCTCCTCTCCTCTCCTCTCCTCTCCTCCCCTCTCCTCTCCTCTCCTCTCGTCTGCTCTCCTTTCCTCTCCTCTCCTCTGCTCTCCTCCCCTCTCCTCTCCCCCCCTCTCCCCTCCTCTCCTCCCCTCTTCCCTCCCCTCCTCTCTAAAGGCCATAGACAGCATCCACCAGGTGGGCCTGTACTGCCTGGCCCTGGTGCCTGCCAACACTTTACCCAAGACCCCCCTGGGGGGCATCCATGTGTCAGAGACCAAACAGCACTTCCTGGAGGGCTCCCTCCACCCCTGCAACATCCTCATGTGCCCCCACACCTGCGTGACCAACATGCCCAAGCCACGACAGAAGCAGCCAGGTAAACCCGCACCTCAGACCACTCCCTAATCCATGATTATGCATGCTGATTATGCACTCATGCTATGGTTATATAATTATACATCATTGAATTTTGTCTGCTCGGGGCGTCACATCATATGCAGAATTGTTCAATTCAGTCTTTGGTCAATAAACAATAATACAGAAATTAAACAAAACATATTTTGATGGTTGAAGTGGTGTAGCTCTCATTCCTATTCCTATCACTTAATTAAATACACACATACACGTATACAACATACACCACTACATACGTACTTAAAAAGACACACGCATAATTACAAGTGCAAGCATATGCATACAAGTTTGCACAGACGTGCATAAAAACATAAATCATTATGTGCAGATATCTATACCTACCTACTCATCTGCTGTACCTATATGCACATATAGCTTGTGTGTCGTATATCCATATACATAGAGGCAACAAATCTAATTGTGCATGTTTGGAACTTGTAAAGTGAGGAATCTGCCTCTTACATTTACTTTATCACCATCTTCCTGGCTGTGTCTGCAGTAGGTGTCGGGCCTGCCTCCATCATGGTGGGAAACCTGGTGGCGGGGAAGAGGATAGCCCAGGCGGCGGGCCGTGAACTGGGCCTGATCGAGGACCAGGACCTGGTGAGGAAGGTAAGCCTCAGGGGGCAACCCCCGTCTGTAGCAGCTCACTCACTCACACACACACACACACATACACACACAGTGCCCCCACAGCAGGTGTCCCATATCCCCTCTGTTTGACATACTGATTCAGGAACTCAATTAAGTCATTGATTGTAAATGTGAATGAACTAGCTTTCTAGCTGCTTAGCAACATTCTGTCTCCTTGAAATAACTGACATGGTGCTTCATATTTCCTCAGCTACAGGAGCACAGCTGGCTAGCTGTAACGCAAAGGGGCTCACAGTGAATATGAATGTCAGGACTGAATGAGTTAGCTAGTTAGCTAATGGCTGTCCTTGCTATCTGGTGTTTGGTTTTTGTGAACGAGTGACTGAGTAGAAACAGAAGGGAAGGATTGAATGCGGAACATAAAGTGAATTGTGGGACATTCTCTCTGCCCTTCTCCACTCTAAGCGTATATTTCTGTTCTGTCTCTACACCCTGGTCCACATGGGGGACGTAGTTCAGTATGTGGCCCACCATGATGGTAAGACCTGACTGGCTGAGTGTGTAGCCATGACGACTGACTCCTCCCTCTCCCAGTTTGAGTGTTGTTTTTTTCTGTAGTCTTTCCATTTTGCTGTGCTGGCGTCAGGTGTCTGTCGTGATGTGTGCATACAGGACTGTGCAACCACACGCTAATTGCCACCAGCCAAGCCCGTCCTCCGCTATCAGGCATAGTGGCCTGGAAAACATGTAAGAACAACTAAGGCAGCCTACTCTTAATTAAAGTGAAAGTCCCATTTTTGTCATTATGATCACACGGCACAGCACACCGTGCACACAACGAAGTTCGCCTCTGCATTTAACCCATCACACACATGAGCAGGGGGCAGCCATGACAACGGCATCTGAGGAGCAGTGTGTGGGGACTGTACCCTGCTGAGGGTACCTCAGTGGCGCTACTGGCAACACAGGATTTGACCCTGTGATCCTGTGGTCACAGGTCCGATACCTTAACCGCTAGGCCACCACCGCCCCTTGCAGCCAGTTCAGCCACATGGCAAAGGCCCTTAGCTCTTTACTGTGGACAGTTCCTGAAGCTGTTGTTAAAAGTGCTCACCACTCAGAAGAGTAAGCCACCACCTGCCATAAACACACATCTGCCCCCAGCTCTACAGCAGCAGTGGGGCAGTGAAACGCTAGTTCCCCTAATTACAACACAACCATTAACCTAGATTAGCATAATTTACTGTAAGTGGTTTACAGGAAGCCTGTAGTTTCCAGGATAGCTAGTTTAACTCGCTTTCATTGAATTAGGCTAATGGTAGGGGATGTCAAACAGGGTTATTGGACACAGAGCAGTGGAGGGTACTGCATGTATCCTCTTATCTAACTTTTGGCTAGACGGTAACTAAGCTAATTTTCAAAGAAGGTGATGTGTTCCTTAAAAATAGAAAAAGATGCTTTCAAGGTCAAGAAACTGTGTGTACCCATTCATTTTCAGTTAATGATGTTAGTAATGTTTTTTCCCCTTCAGGGGTAAATTGTTTAAAAATATTTGTGGAAACAATATTTCGCCTACAGTTATTTTAATTTATCTTGCTATGATAGATACACTTGCAATTGTCCTCTCAGTTACAAGTGAACTTGACTGATATGATTTTAGTCCCTTTTCCACTGCCTAGTACCAGCTCAACTAATCTCGGCTCAACTTGGTTTTAGTACCGAGTGTATTGTTTTCCACTGTCATAAAAAGCATCCGTTAATGTATCTGGGTGCTATAGCAACGCTGCGGTAAACTACACTGTCATCATTAACGCCTCCTGATATACCCTCCCATTTCTTGTTGCCCTGTCTAACTGCCGCTGTATTTTATCCTCCCTGATTATAGATAATACGGTGGAAACCTCTTCCACTGACCACGGTATAGAGTTGCGGTCGGACATTTCAATATATAGCCTAATTTTGTAACGACGAGTAAACATGAGCTAAGCTGGCCAAGGTATTTAAAATTGCCGGGCTGGTTGTCAGTGGCAACATGACGCAACGTCATCGTTTAGTATCGCTTCAACACGCTTGGAACCTCGACAGAAGTGATACCAAAAGTAGTACGATTTACCAGGTACCATATACCATTTTTGGCAGTCGAAAAGTAAAAAAACCGAGTTGAGCCGAGATGAGTTGAGCTGGTACTAGGCAGTGGAAAAGGGACTTTTGACTGCTGTAAAAATCATCTGATCTTGAATGAAGCATGAACGACTCCTGCCTCTCTGGGCTATATAGACGGTGTGTGTTTGTGTGTGTGTGTGTGTGTGTGTGTGTGTGTGTGTGTGTGTGTGTTTGCGTGTGTGTTCCCCAGGGGCTGAAGGGCTGGGTGCATACCCCTTGTACGAAATACGAAATGTTATTTGATAAAGATTGCAAGGGCACACATCACCAGAATACAGTTGCACACACATGCATGCCAGTAAGGACACACACACACACACACACACACACACACGCACACACACACTCTTTGCATGGTTTGGTGAGCAATGCCAACCCCTCTGCATGCCTCTTCTTGCTTACCTGCAAAGGCTTAGGGCTCATTCACACCAAACTCTCTGCGTATTCAGCGCGTGGTCGTATTCTGAGCGTATTCTGTCCGTATTCATTTAGAATGCACGTTGGCAGATGAGACCATTCCCACCGCAACCGTGTTCTGAGCGTATTCTGAGCGTATTCTATCACCATACAAACATATTGTACGGACAGAATACGGCCACGCGCTGAATACGGAGAGTGTTTGGTGTGAATGAGCCCTTAGGCTGGGTCGTTGCTGTGTGTCTGTGTGCATCTCTGTCAGTTAAAGCGGACAGCACAAGCCTGTGTCCTATGGGCCTGTATCCCACACCAGCACGTCCGCTGTGCAGACTGCCCCCGCCCCCCACCCCCCCACCGTAGTCCAGTCTCTGTTCTCCTATCTCTGTGGCCCACCAGCCTTTAGTCTGGAGTTGGCTTCGTGACCAGACATCACTTGTCACCTGCCTGTGTGTGCTTCCAATGCCAATGGGTTCTTGGTGGCAGTGTTAGGCAGCCTGTAGTCCTGACATATCCTTCCACTTCCTGTGTATCTGTGTCTTTGCTGTCTGTGGAATGAGTAACTGTATGTGTGTTATGGCACAAACTGAAGGCCTGCTGTTTTTTCCCCATAGCACCAGTTCCTGTCAGAAGCCTTACAGTGGAGAGCTCAGACAGACCCAGATCATGTCCTGTATATTCTGCTCAACGCCAAGGTACAGTGAGACACCTCCAGGTTGAAGCCTGTTATGTAATCCTTTGCCAACAGTCTCTTTTTAGCACGAGTGCAAAAAGCTGATATTTTTTATGTGCTTTTAGTCTCTGCAATGTACACTGTGATAAACACCACAAGTGGTTTTTACTCCTGTCTGCAGTCATCTCGTAATGAGCAGACTATTTTTCTTACTTGGCGTAACTCGGTTTGATTCAAGATGCTCTATGATTAAATATAGTAACTACTCCATTCCTCCAGGGGGTGGCAGTGTGCACAGCCACATGTTTGCAGCTCCACAAGAGGGCAGAGAAGGTGGCAGCAGCACTGATGGAACGGGGAGGCATCAATACAGGAGACAACGTGGTGCTACTCTATCCTCCTGGTATGCCAACTTTAGTCTCACACAGACACACACAGACACACATACACTACACATACACAATATTTTAGAAGAAAACAATGCACAGTTAAAAATCTGCTGTGCAGAAGGCTTTGCAGAGAGATTAAAGATTAAACAAGGAGCCAAAGGCAGATCAATGCTTACTGTAACAAGTAAAAACACACATGGTTGAAGGGGTAGGATAAAAGTACTTCATACTAAGATGGATGGATGTAGAACCCTGTGTTGCTTGTCTGGTGCAATGCAGTTGTGGCATTGGCTCTATATAAATATTTTTTTGTGATTACTGCTGTCGACAAACTTTCAGTCAGTGATGATTCAAAACACACATCGGCTTTTAGAATGAAAATCTTTCACTTGTTATAAGTCACTGATTGATAAAGTCAGTTGATAAAACTGGTTAGGGAGTTTGCTTTGGGTTCAGAAAGTTGTAGGTTTCAATCCCACCCTAACCAGTAGTGTAATGCTCTTGAGCAAGACACCCAACCCCACATTGCTCCAGGAACTGTAACCAATACCTTGTACCTAAATAACTGTATGTTGCCTTGGATAAAAGTGTCTGCTAAATGTAATGTGTTTTCAGCTGCAACATGGGTGGTTGTATGTTTAACTCCTAGTGTGTGTTTCTGTGCAGGTATTGACCTGATCGCCTCCTTCTACGGCTGCCTGTATGCGGGATGCGTCCCTGTGACGGTGCGGCCACCTCACCCTCAGAACCTGGCCGCCACGCTGCCCACCGTCCGCATGATCATAGACGTAAGCAGTGCCGTCACACTCCAGCCAGTAGGGAGGCAGCCTGTTGGGCCTTAGATATCAAATTGGGCAGCTGTGGTCTAGTGGTGAGTTGGTCCTGGGATCAGAGGGTCCCAGGTTCGAGTCCCACCCTATCCATGGCTGAAATGCCCTTGAGCAAGGCATCTAACCCCATACTGCTCCAGGCACTGTAACTGAAACCCTATAAAGAACTGTAAGTCACTCTGGATAAGAGCGTCAGCTAAGTGTAATAATAATAATAGTAATAATAATAAATTGCCTCCCCTATATTTAGTGTTTACAGGGATTGGCGATTTCGCATATACAACCTGGATGTATATCACATGAGGTGACTGATTCAGGAAAGATCTAGCTCAGTAATGGCCACCCTGGTTTCAGAAGCTGCAGTCCAGTAACACAGATTTGTCCAGTAATTCACCATATCAGTTGATTCTTATCAGTCCAGGTAGTACACAAGCCAGGTAGAACAGTTAATTAGTGAGAATACCTGTATTAGGCTCACAGGTAAAACCAAGTGATTTGGTATTGGATTGTAGATTCTGAATTCAGGTTGCGCATCAGTGATCTTGCTGTAGACTTTCCTCTTTAAAGGCTAAACATAACCCAACCTGCTGTACTTGTAATATGATAATGCACACACTTGAACCAGAGAGTGTTGAGGAATCTAAGATCTTTGCTTGAACCCAAATGTTTTTACAGAAAATAGTAAAGTAATAGTAATAGTAGTTTTCAACCCAGCTGACTTGGCATTCGAAACCTCACACTATGCTCTCCCATTGTGTGTCCCCTGTTAACACTTTGTGGTGCTGTAGGTCAGTAAAGCTGCCTGCATCCTCACCACGCAACTCCTCATGAAGACCCTCAGGTCCAAAGAAGCTGCCGCCAGTGTCAATATTAAGACCTGGCCCACCATCATAGACACAGGTGAGACCTACCCACCATCATACACACAGGTGAAACCTGCACACTATCATAGACACAGGTGAGATAGGGCCCACCATCATAGACACAGGTGAGATAGGGCCCACCATCATACACACAGGTGAGACTTATACACCATCATAGACACAGGTGAGATAGGGGTCACCATCATAGACACAGGTGAGACTTACCCACCATCATACACACAGGTGAGACCCACCCACCATCATAGACACAGGTGAGACCCACCCACCATCACAGACACAGGTGAGACCCATCCACCATCATAGACACAGGTGAGACGCAGACACAGGTGACATAGGGCTCACCATCATAGACAAAGGTGAGATACGGCCCACCATCATAGACACAGGTGAGGTGAGACCCACCCACCATCATAGACACAGGTGAGACCTACCCGCCATCATAGACAAAAGTGAGACTTACCCACCATCATAGACACAGGTGAGACCGACCCACCATCATAGACACAGGTGAGACCTACCCACCATCATAGACACAGGTGAGATAGGGGTCACCATCATAGACACAGGTGAGATACGGCCCACCATCAAAGACACAGGTGAGACCCACCCACCATCATAGACACAGATGAGATACGGCCCACCATCATAAACACAGGTGAGATACGGCCCACTACTATAGACACAGGTGACATAGGGCTCACGATCATAGACACAGGTGAGACCCACCCACCATCATAGACACAGGTGAGATAGGGCCCACCATCATACACACAGATGAGACCCACCCACCATCATAGACACAGGTGAGACCTACCTACCTACGACAAGGTCATTGCAATACCTGGTCAAGTCCTCCGGGGACCAGGTAACAATGCTCAGGTCTGTCCTTCTGTGTCCCCTGTTCCTCCAGATGATCTGCCCAGGAAGCGCCCCCCCCAGATCTACAAGCCCCCCACAGCAGAGATGCTGGCCTACCTGGACTTCAGTGTGTCCACCACAGGCATGCTCACCGGGGTCAAGGTGGGTCACCAGTACCAGCACTGTGGACTGACAGTAGAGTAATTAGCCTCTTGAGTCCTGCTCATGAATACTGGCATAGTAGTACTTTATAACCCCATAGGTATAATGGTGTAATGGAGGGTAAACACAAAATAAAAATGGCTTCTTATTTATGACCGCTAACATAAGCATATGCATAATTTACCCTCCTTTTTTCTGATAGATGCATAGATACATATAAAAATCAATGCAATGCATGCAGGTATAATTGTTAGCAAGGTGTAATCTGCATGCAGGTATAATTGTTAGCAAGGTGTACTCTGCATGCAGGTATAATTGTTAGCAAGGTGTACTCTGCATGCAGGTATAATTGTTAGCAAGGTGTACTCTGTAAACCTTTTTGAAGGCTGTGATAGAATGTAAAGCTCTGATGTGAAGAGGGATGTCATTCCCAACCTTGGTAAAGGTATGAAAAAAGAACCTCTGACCATAACTATTCCTAAAGGTGTAAATGATGTACGTGTGTGTGTGTGTGTGTGTTCCATCAGATCTCCCACGCGGCCGTGAGTGCCCTGTGTCGCTCCATAAAGCTGCAGTGTGAGCTGTACTCCTCGCGACAGGTGGCCATCTGCCTCGACCCCTACTGCGGCCTCGGCTTCGTGCTCTGGTGTCTGTCCAGGTGAGATACACACACGCGCTCTCAAAACAACACACACACACTCACATACATACCCTCCTAAACATGCAGAGAAATTCTGACAGCTGACATTTGTGTAGTTTACCCTGTTACAGTGAGTTTTTACACAGAATGAAGATATTATGTGGAGTGACTGAGTAACTTTTCTCTGAACTAACTCTTTCCATTTTCCGTGTGCATGTGTGTGTGTGTGTGTGTGTGCGTGCGTGTGCGTGTGCATGCGTGCATGGGTGTATTTGTGTGTGTGTGTTTGTGCGTGCGTGCATGGGTGTATTTGTGTGTGTGTGTGCGTGTGTGTGCGTGTGTGTCTGTTCTCAGTGTGTACTCAGGTCACCAGTCCATCCTGATCCCCCCCATGGAGCTGGAGAGCTCTCTGGCGCTGTGGCTCAGCACGCTCGGCCAGTATAAGATCCGAGACACCTTCTGTTCCTACTCCGTCATGGAGCTGTGCACCAAAGGCCTCGGCACACAGACAGAGATACTCAAGGTGAGCGACGCAGCACCCTCACACCCGGCTTTGGTAACGCCGGGGCGATGGTGGTGCAGGTGGTAAAGGTGCCGTTTGGCAGCTGGAAGGTTGCAGGTTTGAGCCCCGCTCTGCCTGTAGTGTCCTTGAGCAAGACACTTAACCCCAAATTGCTCCCGGTGGCAGGTTGGCACCTTGCATGGCAGCCACTGGTGTGTGAACGTGTGTGTGTAATGGGTGAATGTGAGGCAAGCACTATGATTGCTCGGAGGAGTTGAAAAGCGCTATATAAATGCAGTCCATTTACCAGTTTACTATAACCGTTTCTTCAATAGCATATCTAAATGTAACACGTAATATGTTATTTCACTACACATACCTAACACTAACCCTAATCCTAACCCTTAGGGCTCATTTCCACCAAACACTCTGTGTGTACAGCGCGTGCCTGTTTTCTGTCCGTATTCGTTTAGAATGCACGTTAACAGATTAGACCATTTCCACCGCGTGCATGATCTGAGCGTATTCTGTCCCTATACAAACCTATTGTACACGGATACGCGCTGTACATGCTCAAGCCGGTGGAAATGAGGCCTTACTCTAACCCCATGGTACAGTGTAAGTACATGATGTTACATATTGTTACAGATGTTCTTACACTGTAGTTCATGATGTAGATACACTGTAACAGGGGCTGTGACATAAAGTGAAACATTAGCCTTACCCTGTACTTCAGCCTACACTCCACTGATCCCCCATGTAGAAGAAGAGGTAAAATCACCTGTGTTGTTTGGAGCCGTCCCTTACAGCCATATTTCAGTCACTAGAGTTAGTTAGTATATGGGGTGTCTGGGCCATTGGCCAAAGCTGCGGGTACAGTACATATACTGTGTGTATTTATAGCGGTGCGTCTTACGAAGCATGTGACACTTATAACAGTGCTAAGTATTAACATCACACATACACGCACACATACAGACACGCACACGTGCTTAAACATGCTTATAAGCTAATTCCTCTAAATAACTTGACACCACAGGTCATTAGATATCATGGATATTATTCTCCTTTAGTTTACAGGCTGAGAGTGAAGCAGTGTCTTTGCTCATGCATGCCAGACAGTGCTACACCTTTTACCAAACTCCATTACCGCTGCAGCACTGTGGCAAGCATGTACAACTCAACGTCATCTGAAGGCCTCTGTGTGGCCCTGTAACATGAGTGTGTAGAGTTTTTCCCATCAGCTGTAAGCAGAGATGGGCCAAATGCATGCTCCTCTATTGTTTAATGTGCTTATGGAAGTGCTACTCATTGCCAGTAAGCAAATCAAATGCAACACGAGGAGGCATGTACTGTAGATGGGTCGTTAATGCGTTGGAATGTAATTTGTGTGTGTGTGTATGCATGTGTATGTGTCTGTATGTGTAGGCGAGGGGTGTGAATCTGTCGTGTGTGCGGAGCTGCGTGGTGGTGGCTGAAGAGCGCCCCCGTCTGGTCCTGTCCCAGTCCTTCTCCAAGCTCTTCAAGGACCTGGGCCTGTCCCCACGTGCAGTCAGCACTGCTTTCGGCTCCAGGGTCAACCTGGCCATCTGCCTGCAGGTCGGACACCCTCTGTCTCTCTCTCACAAACTCTCTCTCTCTCTCTGTCTCACGGACATGCACACACACACTCTCTGTGTCTCTTTAGCTATCTCGCACACTCTCTTTATTTCACACACACACACACCTCCTACATGCAAACACGCACTAGGTCTTCCCCCTCACCAATAGTGCTACAGTGGCGATTAAAAGTATGCAAACCTTTTAGAATGTAAAGGTTTTCTGAATACATTTTTCATAAAATGTGATCTGATCTTCATCTAAGTCACTAGTGAAGATGGAACACAATGTGCTAAAGCTAATACTGCAAAATAAACTATTACATTTCATGTCTTTGTTGAAAATATACACGAGACATTCAAAATGCTGTGTGCAAAAGTAAGTGAACCTTTGGGATTAATCACTTGTTAAACACTCTTTTGAAATACACTCAAGCCAGGGTTCGCCAATCTACAAGCTATTCTCCAAGTACTATTGTGGAGTGTTAATGAGCTCCTCGGCAAGTTTTTTGCACACAGCAGGCTTTTTTTGGAGAGTAAAGCCTCCACTGTAATGTCCTGCCATGAGCACACTCAGGGCACCATTAATGCACTCTCTCTATTATGAGGTGCATAATTTGTGGCTGCTTTGATGTCACAGGTGCTAGAAACATTGCCATCACTGCAAGACAAAAATAATTCCCAAGTGTATTAACCTTTCAGTAGTTTAAAGATCATCACCCATAGAGATGAACAGAAAACCATAACATCAGGCATCTTAAAAATAAGGCAAAAAGCGAAACAAAAAAATAGGCTAGTATATCTCATGAACCTTGTGCAGATCTGATCCATAGTTATGGGAAACCCTGGCTTGAGTGTATTTCCAAAAGAGTGTTTAACAAGTGATTAATCCCAAAGGTTCACTTACTTTTGCACACAGCATTTTGAATGACTCGTGCATGTTTTCAACAAAGACATTTAATGCAATAGTTTATTTTGCAGCACTAGCTTTAGCACATTGATTTCATCTTCACTAGATGAAGATCAAATCACATTTTATGACAAATTCAGAAAACCATGAAATTCCAAAAGGTTCACGTACTTTCCATCGCCACTGTATGCAACATTAGCATACATGTATATGGGGTGCCCCTGAGGTTGTGATGTGAAATGTACATTGTGTCTGATCGCTACAGGGAACAGCGGGGCCCGACCCCTCTACGGTCTACGTGGACATGAAGTCTCTCCGGCATGACAGGTGAGACTTTGTAAATATGCTTCAGTGGTGTAAGCATGTGAAAAATTGGAATGTTAATGTTGTGTTCATGTGTGTGAACGGGACTGTGTTTGTGCTGGAGTATTAGGTTTGTTTTAGTGACTGTGTTGTGTTGTGTGTGTGTGTGCAGGGTGAGGCTGGTGGAGAGAGGGGCTCCTCAGAGTCTGCCACTCATGGAGTCGGGCACGGTAAGAAAGCACCATCAGCCAGCTTCATCAGACATCTCCATGTGATGCTGCCAGACTCTGATCACATACTTCAAATCCTCAGCGGCTGTTAATGGAGAAATTCGGTGTAAAATAAAAAGTTCAAAGTTTCTAATGCCTCGTTCTGAATGCCAGGGTTAGCTGCATTTTCAAGCTTCCTTGGTGCCCCAAACACTAGCATTGTAAGCCTATTCTGCAGAAACGGCAAAAATTGTTTAGTTCAGAATGCAACGGGCTAGCCTAGTTTTGCTCCTCAGCAAACATACCAACGTGGTAAGATGTTTTACATGCCAGTTTTCATTTTACACCGAATTTCTCCTTTAAGATGATGATACACTGGGTAACTTTTTGAGCAAAGTTGCCAGGCAATGTTTGGACACTATCCTTCATATTAGGCAGCGCACTTTATCAGGACAACTTAGATGAGCAGCAGGCAACTCTTTCACAGTCATCCCATCAGAAAATTAGGAGCCATTCATGTCACCTGTGAACATTGCTCAAAAATTTGCCCCATGAATCGTTAACTTTAATCCCTTGCCAGCATTGTAAAGGTGTGCGTATGCTCTTGTCTGTACTCTCTATCTGCCTGCAGATTCTTCCAGGAGTGCGGGTGATCATCGTGAACCCAGAAACCAGGGGGCCCCTGGGCGACTCCCATCTCGGAGAGGTAAGGGTGCATAAATATGGTCACTGCTAAACCATTTGGCTGGTATGCAGCCAGGCTTCCACGCTAGTTGGACACTTTTGTTTCCGAAGGCCGTATATATTTTTTAATGAACACTGTCGTCTGCTTTAGTTATGTGAATTACATGACTCAGTTCTTACTCACTCTCTCTCTCCCAGATTTGGGTGACTAGTTCCCATAATGCCAGTGGTTATTACACCATCTACGGAGAGGAGAGCCTGCAGGCCGACCACTTCAACACACACCTCAGCTTTGGGGAAACGCAAACACTCTGGGCGCGCACCGGCTACCTGGGCTTCGTCAGGAGGACGGAACTGCTCGACGCCAGCGGAGGTCTGTTTTACTGCTCTCTACCACCAGAGGGGGCTGTTTCCACAGTTAGAAATTAACATAATGGCTTCCCTATATGGAACCTATTTTTCATGACGGCAGTGCAAAGCCACTAGGGGGAAAAAGTTCCATCATTGAAGGCAGGCTTTATAGCACTACTACTACTAATAATAATACTACTACTACTACTAATAATAATAATAACAATAGTAATAATAATGGGGGGGAAC
Source organism: Coilia nasus (assembly GCA_027475355.1). Lineage (NCBI taxonomy): Eukaryota > Metazoa > Chordata > Actinopteri > Clupeiformes > Engraulidae > Coilia > Coilia nasus. The sequence continues at coordinate 10,680,587 of CM050206.1, read as the reverse complement.
ATTGCATTTTTTCATAGGGCCCAAAATTTCTGGTTAGGTGGTGTCTCTGGGGATGAGATGTTTAAAATCAGTCAAATTTAACCCAGTATCGTGCACACTGTCCAACTGCTCACTGAGTTGCTTAGTCTTTTTTGCAAGTATCTGTGAGACTATAATTGTAACTGAACCCCAGTCAGGGGGGTTGTGAGGTCAAAGAGTGAGAGATAATGTGGATGTGTTCTCTTTAGATCGGCATGACGCCCTGTTTGTGGTGGGCTCCCTGGACGAGACCCTGGAGCTAAGAGGCCTGCGCTACCACCCCATCGACATCGAGACCTCAGTGTCCCGTGCTCATCGCAGCATTGCCGAGAGGTGAGTGGCGAGTAGTGAGTGTGTGCATGTGTAGATTTGCCTCACGCTTGGTTTGTTTTTTTATCCTGTCCAAATCACCACCTATTTCAGCCTGCATGTTAATTAGTATTGTTTAAAATAGGTTATTAAATTGTGTTTTATAAAATGTATTTAATTTCATTTTATTTACTCGACTGACCTAAAGGTCCTACGTTTAGGATTGTGGCCAAAACTAGTACTGCAGTCAAATTCAAAATACAGCATGGCGTTGTACGCCCTCTACAGGCAGAACAGAATATCAAAACATAAATAGAATTTCTGGACTGTAAATAATATTTTAAAATGTGAATATTTTGGCAGCAGTTTTGTCAATGAAGTAGTATTTCAATTTAACATGTTTTTCTGGTATTCTGGTATCAGGAACATTTTATGATTACTTGTTGTAAATGTCTTACATTTAGCACCTATGCGGTGCTACTTTGTGAAAGTGTGTGTTTGTTTCAGTATTTCATTATTTTCATTTAATTTCATTAAAGCACTATCCCCTATGCCTGTGCATATTATATTTTATTATATAAATTCCCTTTGGGAAAAATAAGGTATCTATATAAACATGAATTCCCACTGACTCGTGGCCATCATAGTAAAGCCCAGCCCTTGTTGTCCCTTCAGTGCCGTGTTCACCTGGACCAACCTGCTGGTGGTGGTGTCTGAGCTGGCTGGCTCTGAGCAGGAGGCGCTGGACCTGGTGCCGCTGGTGACCAACGTGGTGCTGGAGGAGCACCACCTGATCGTGGGCGTGGTGGTGGTGGTGGACCCCGGTGTCATCCCCATCAACTCGCGCGGGGAGAAGCAGCGCATGCACCTACGCGACTCCTTCCTGGCCGACCAGCTGGACCCCATCTACGTGGCCTACAACATGTGAGGCTCCACTGAGAGCCGTCTCACGGTGCTGACCGCAACTGCCGCTGCCACTGCTGCCACACCACAGCCCCTTTCCAGCAGCCACCATCCCTACACCCCCCCCCCCAACCCCACACCAAAAAAAAAAAAGAAAGAAAAACAGGACCTGCATCGTCTTGCACCGAACTACTTCTGAGAGGGTAGAGGATATCCGCGATGCTCCGTCCAAAGGGGTGGATTCACACCCACTCCCACATTGTCCCCATTTAGCTCTTCCTGGCCTGTGGTGAGGTGGGGTGGCATTTGGGTCGGGAGGCAGTGGGGGGGATTAGGCGCAGGAGGGTGAAGATGGAAGGTCTGACCCAGCACGACCTCGTCCTGACCCTCCTCCCTCCTCAGCTGCTCTCGCTCTCAGCCTACTGAATATGTGAACCAGACAACAACGACAAGGCAGCTACCTTGGCCTGTCTGTGATACTGACAATGACCTACAGTCAAAAAAAAAAAAAAAAAAAACTAAACAAAAAAACAGCAGCGTACATAACAATAAAGACACCAATAGGAGGTGCCCTGCCCGTGGAGGGAGCGCAGTCTCAAATGAAACAGCACAGAAACAGACAGGAAGATGGCTTACATCATGGTGCTTCAATCCCCTCTGATAAACATTATTTTTGGTCTATGGGCACACTGGAAGATTTCTTCATCAGTTTCATGCTGTCCACACCCTCTCCTCTTTGCCATCATTCCAGCAGAATGCATTCTCTTTGAAGGTGCTACAGAGGAGGTCTGTCCCCATGGATGTTGGTATGCAAAACATGCCACTTCGTTCGGAGTCACCAGGTAGCCTGCCTGACGAGTCCGAAGAGTTGCCACAAGGTGGACTCGCTAACAGAAAACTGCTCTTTGCACTAGACCCCTCTGTTCATCCATCTTGGTGCAGCTCAACAATTAAGAAAGAGAGGAGACCCCCCCCCCCCCCCCTCAGAAGGCGATGAATGCATTTACAAGATCACTGCGATGTTTGGCTGTACTGAATGGGCACAGGCACATCTGTTTTTTTGTGTGTCTTTACACAAGTCTACGTTCATGATACCTAGCCTAACATTGATGACATATATAGCACAGCTTTTTGGTCCTGAGGATAGAATTTCATTTCTGCCCATCGTGATGCAATGTACAGCGTTTAAAACTCCAATTATGGGGGAGATCTCATCTGTTACTGGTTAATTCTCCGATGCTTGCATCACACAACAACAATGATTATGCATAGGGAGCCATACTCAACAACAACAAAAACAAAACACCTTATTGGACAACTCCATGCCTTATAAAACCTGTGGAACTTTTGGTTTTAGTTGTTTTATCTTGCATCTCTGTATGTAAACTGTATACTGAAAAGGGATTTTAGAGTGAAGATTTTACTGAAGGTATTGGTTTTTATATTTTAGTGTTCTTGTTTATTATGTTTCACTGGTGTTACTGTATAATCAAGCGGACGTGCTCTGTATGTCTATAAAACTTGACTGATCTCTCGTACTTGATAGCAATCCTCTGCATCACTGCTTATGGGTCAAGTAACCTGGTCCATGTTGGAAAAAAAATAACAATTTGCACTTTCCCCCATCAGTTTAACTATTGCATGTTTTTGAAAAAAAAAAGAGAAAGTATTTACAGTTGCTTCTGTTCATTAAGGAGATGTGGAACAAAAGTATGACATAAAAATGTGTACATATATATTTTCCGTTTCACAAAGCCTGTGTACATATATATTTTGTCCCACAAAGCCTTTTTCTTAAACTTGTTTGTCCCTGCCACATTCAGTACAGGTTTGTGGTTGTAACTTGCATTTCAGGGTATCTACAATAACTCAATGCCTCCTATGTGATGGCCTTTGTCACGCACTGTACTTACTGTTTATACTGTACTGCCTCAAAATATGGCACGGAAAATACAGAACACAGGCCACACTTTACATTTACTTACTGTTTTTTGTAAACAGCGATATGCGGTATGTGTAAAAACATATCAGTCCCCGGATTCAGTCCTACTTCTTCTAATTGAGAGCTGCTAAACCCGATAACAGTTTGTGTCACACCTCTCAGCAAAGCAAAGCAAAAGTGAGTTGGTTAACTGATGTCCGGTCAGATTCCATTCACGCGTGTTGATGAAGCCCTTTCCTATTACTATTTTGAATAGACACAGTTAGTGATGTGGGGATTAATGCTAGACTTAATTTAAATTTAAATGCCAAGCTGATCTATGCCAATACATAGATTTAAATAAATGTATGGAATAGAATGTTTTTGTGTCATTTTTTGAGTCCATAAACCCTAGTTTGGGAAAGTAGGTCTTTGCAAGTACAGGATTATTACTGCTACAGCTGTGTACTCCTTCAAGTAGGCTCGAAGTCGCAGAATTCCCACACAATTTTGAGTCCTTGATGTGTTCCTTTTTCGTCTCCTTTTGTGTTGTAGAGTCCCTCTAGGTATGTTATGGACCACAATAGTCTACAGAGCATTAGTAGACTAGTCCAAAATATTATTGCATTCTCGTAGTTCTCCACCTGGTGTCAGTAGATTAATATATCAGCCTGCAAAGTCCTTACACTCTATAACATGGTTAGCTCAAAAATTCTTGGAAATCAGCTTGTCCCACTCTTGGCTTGTAGCCCCCCTCGTGTCCCACACAATTGGGATTTTAGAAGTCACCATACTCTTTAAACACTGAACACTGACACCATGAAGTGTAAAAACATCTGTTGAAGTTTACCTTTTGAAGTAACAGTTTACAGTTTAAACATCACATTTGATTTTGTAAATTAAGTCAATGTATTTAGTCCGTTAACATCTGAATATATGTCTTTTACAATGCCATGACCACCGAAAATGTCTATTTTACGGCCCCTTTTCGTAGTTATCAATTTTTCTTGCAATCCAGTAGTAATGTTTGCTAACTTGAAGATAAATATTAGGCCTTCTCGGCACACCGCACTTGTTTGCAACGATTCGAATCCCTTTGACGTAGTACCTCTTAGTTGCAGGAACGAAGCAGCTGATTGGTCCACCGATATTGGTCTGCACATAAATACAAAAAGTGCCACTGGTTAACTAATCCCATTGTAATGACATCTTAGTGAGATATAATACATTATCAAATTTGTTAGGTAATTAATTTAATTATTGGTTTTGGTTAAAAAGGAAATTAGATGTAAAATGAACTTTGGATATGTTGAACGTGATAACGCGGGAAAAAGCGATATCTTCAAGCTTCCTCCATCAGCATGTTGAGCCTTTTTGACAAAAACGGTAAAGTAAGTAGTTACGTTAAAATGCAACCGACTAGCCTAGTTTGGGTCTTTACCAAACATACCGCGTTATCATGTTTTAACATACCCTAAGTTCATTCTACTGAATTTCCCTTTTCAGACAGCTGTTAAACATACTTCACATCCATCTATGTAGCCATGCCTCCTGCCTGCACAAAACATATTCGCAGCCACTGTGAACTTTCGCCAAGTCATCATGTTGCATTGGTTACTAGGAAATAAGGTCACATGGCTCTCTTTCAAAAGTCCAGGGTTATCTGTTTTGGGACGATCAAGTGTTTCATATAGTTATAAACAAGCAGATGAATAACACTAATGCAATATATACTATGGCAATAATGCCTTACAGCCCATAGGTCCATCGTAGCCAGCAATGTAGCACTCGCCATACTTGAACTCCTCCACAATCGTGTCAGGTATGCAGATACGATCCACATAGTCATTGAACTCCAGTGGTGTTGCCAGCTTCACCAATGCAATGTCCTGATATTTGCTTTTAGGCCTGTAATCTCTATGCAAAATAATTGCTTCGATTGAAGCCGTCTGTGTGTGACTGCCATCATTATTCAAGTCCGCTGTCCCAGTTTTAATCCTCCAATCACTCAGGTTTCTACAAAAAGCAAAACATCACTTGCCTGTCTTGAATAAAAAACATGTAAGAATTTCACCAACCATACACCTGCCGCGTAAGGGTAGGAAAACGGGCATGGTAGTCAATTAAACAGGTACATTTCCACTAGCTTCTAGTTGTCTAAAACTTTTTTATAGCCATTGTGTGAAGGACATTTGCACAAATTCACATCCAATTAATATATCTCAGTAGTGTCGTTGGTAAGAAGTGCAAGAAAGCTGGACGAAGGTCAATCATGGCAAGCAGGTTTAGCTTCAACTTATTTCTCAGGGACACAGTTCCAGTTTGAACTAGTGAGAATGCAAATTCTTTAGGCTATATCAACTTTTAAATGAAACTCGTTATATCTTTTCTGATATTAAAGAATATATTTTCACTAGATAAAGCACATTCCTGATATCAGAAATTTGATTGTTGGGTCATTCCATGCCAAACCACTCAATTTTTTTCCGCCCCCCTCCGATTTTGATGAAATTTGTCATACTCCTGGGTATCCTTGAGAAATGACAACATACCAAATTTCAGCTCATTCGGACCATTTTTCACGAATCTAGAGACTTTTGACATGATTTCTATTGGTAAAATTCCATGAAGAGATTCATTCATTTCCATAAAACAGCCTTTGAGAGATTTTTTGCATCCAGCCATTTGTGGCAATGTTGACCAGTTTGGGGAAAGTGACTATAACTGAGATTAAGACCTGTGGTATTCTACATATAGTACTTGGCTGCTAGACAACTTGGTGCAGAATCTAGTATGGCTTGAGCATTTCTAATCAAGTAACCTTGCCATTTAGCTGCAGGTTCAAGGTATTTAAGACCATTATGGCACCGTTTACCATAAATTTGTATGCGAGTGTAAAATGGTACTTGATATTGCATTTTTGCCTGTATTTATTTCTGGAACACCCTGTATATCAAACAGACTTCCTTGAATATCTTCCATAGCACTGTTTACAGCAAATTTGTGTAGCCTAAATGTAAATATAAATGTTACTACCTGACATTGTCTATTTGCCAGCATTTATTTCTGGAACACCCTGTATATCAAAAAGTCTTCCTTGAATATCTCCCAAACCATTTGATTCTCCAAACTGAAACTTTGCAGGCATAATTGATACTTCTTTGCCTAATCGTCCAAATTGATCGATACTTATTGTCTGAAAAATTAGGTCAAAGGTCAAGCGCACATCAAATGTCCTTGAAAATGCAATGACCTTAAAAGGTCATCGTGTTATATATCATTTGAAAGGGGAATGTCTCCCCTTTGTAATGGTATCAAATTTATGGAAATCGAGTGATGGGTTTGCAGAATGTAGCCACTTTTCTGTTTCATGGTCACTAATCGATGCCAAAAACTGTGAAATTTTCAAAACTCTATAGATTCTTGAACAATGGTCCAAATGAGCTGAAATTTGGTATGTTGTCATTTCTCAAGGATGCCCATGAGCATGCCATGTCATCAAAATCGGAGGGGGGTGGAAAAAAATTGAGTGGTTTGGCATGGAATGACCCTGTACCTAATTAAAATATCATGTCTTGATGGCCTCAGAAATAGAATTTCTGATATCAACAATTCAACTTCTCTAAAGTAAAAATTGTTGATATCATAAACAACGTTTTTACAATATTTGTTTAAAGGACAGTATAAACTTCTGATATTAGGCCGGCATAATTAGGGGGGATGCTTGGCTGCTTGTCTTAGTCACTTTCCGGCCTGTTGCTAAACTTTAAGGTGAATATATTTATCTCCTGCGAGTAACATTCTGCCACAGATAATCACTGACCTGAAGGCCGGCTGATAGAAGCAGGTTACTGTTGTCAGTATCCAGTCTTTGTAAATGATGGCCCCCGCGCAGCGTTGCACGAATGGAGATGAGTGTGAAGACCTGTACTGTAGGGATACGACCCATGGCCAAGCGCCGAGTTTGACAGGACGGCCGAGAAAACGCTTAGCCCGAGGAAAACCTGGAACACCCCTGTCTGGTCTCTTGCCACAGTCAGCTGTATAAATTATGAAAAACATACACTTAAATCTTGCCTGAGCGATTACACATAGGCTATATTTATATAACCAAAGTTTCAAGTTAGCAGTCAAGGTTGACATTAGCTGAATTCATATAGCCATAGTCCCCAAACTAGCATAAGAATAGTAATGTTATCTGTTATGATAATGGCTGAAATGTATCATTAGGACATTATACCTCAGTCACAAGGTGCAACCGATACTATAAACCATTACGACACCACTGGACACATTTTATGATTCGGATCTAACAAATTACCGGTTCAGCTGTTGGCTAACCGTTGGGTATCAGTAGGCTATGCTGTATCATTCCCCTCTAGCTACTGCAGTTTGATCTGAACATTTGGTTTCACAGTAAACGAAAATGGAAGCCACTGCTTAAAAGCATTCACTCACTATCCAGATGAAAAGATTCTTCTTCCAAAATCCCAAAGTATAAAATAGTACAAACTGAAACAAAACTTAAAACACATAACAATCTTCCACACAGATTCATGTTTCCGGACGTGGTTGCCAGTGGGCTAAATTAGCTTAAATCCAAACGGTAAATAAACGATACTGGAACTCCTGCGAACTCCAAGATTCCAGAATATCGCTAGCACTGCTATCTTTATTTGCCATTGGGTAGTGTCTACCGACATGTTTCAAATACAAACTACAGTACACCAAAATTCTGACAGAAAGAATGTGTGTGTGTGTGTCTATATATAAAAACAAACAAACATGCAGAGGTTGAGAAAGTACCCTTAAGTCCTGCTTATTATTAGTAGTAGTAGTAGTAGTAGTATTATTGTTGTTGTTGTTGTTGTTGTTGTTGTTTGCCTTTTTACTCAACATTTTGGCTGAAGAGTTGTAGGCAGGATCAGGTTCAGATCTGTGTGTCTATTAGTCTGTCAATCAATTAATCAACTAATTAACCTACATATAGGAACTGTTCGCAGTCCATTCATGAACAGCAGAGGGGTGTTCTAGGAGTCGCAAGGAGAAACAAGCACCTATGCCAAACAATTTGGTATTTAGATCTACTTACAAATGTATTTGGTTATTTATTACTGCTGCAGATTAGACTTACGCAGTCATACATACATAGGCTACTTGATCTCAAGAAGTGGTACAAACGACAAGCATGTCAGGTTGATCAGGTCAGAAAAGCTCAGTTGGATATTAGTAGTAGTGTGATGGAGTGACCATCACTAGAGTTGTGGATGTGCTCTGACTGCCATCCCAACGAGCCTGGCTCTTTGGTACCCCGGAGACCCAGGTTTGAAGCTTCTCCCCCCTTTGCTACAAGTAGGCCCTGTAACAGGAGGCAAAAAGAATATTTCATGCCTTAGTCTGCACCTCAGCCCTTTGAACCCTAAAATGTGAACCCACTGTGTGATTATTAGATGTCTGCATCATTCGTTAAAAAAGGTGGAATGACTTGCATGCATGTTCCTGATGTGCTAATGAAAGTTAGTCAAGTACATTTTATTGTTGTTTCAGCCATGTATATAGTACATTGTAAAATTAAATCGTTTCAGCGGGACGCAACTGTTAAAACACAGTAGAGAGAGACAAGACAGATACAGTAGGCCTGTGTGCCCACACACACTAAAGACACACACACGCGCGCACACCCACACACATACACACGTTCGCAAAAAAATGCTTCAGTGCCTACCTCCAATGCTGCTGTGACACACGATTGATTAGTCTGGGATGTTGGTAAATCCAATTGTTTGCAAATGACATCATCAGAGCACAGGAAAACAGAACGGAGAGCTAAAGGTCAGAGTGGAGCTATTTACATTCCTGAAGAAGCCATAAAACAAAGGCTTGATGGACAGATTTCAGACTTTCTGGATCGGTAGAGATTAGAGTAACCCAAATAAACATCCCAGACTTAAAAAGAGTTTTTTTCATATATGGACCCCTTAATCCAAAACGTTAAAATTTTAAAATGTTCTTTACAGTCTCTGCAAATTCTGTTTGGTTTGATTTTGTGTTTTCTTCTTACCTCTAGTAAAGAGGGAGCAACACTTTACAGCAGTTAAAATTTGATTACAGTACCAGTTTTGGCGACAGTCCTACATAGCACCTTTTCCTTTTACCTAGCTATTGCTTAGTTTTAAAATGTGAAAAAACCTGAAATGGATTTATGTTATCGTATGTAAGTTATTTTATGTGTATCTTAATTAAAAATTGGAATTTTTTACCAGAGAAAATTGATAAAAACACTTTTTGCATTTATCTTAATTGAAATTTTGCTACAAACTTCTACAACCACCTCTGGGTTTATTATGAAGTCGTAGATGTTACCCACTTTACACTGACTACAGGGCTTTTAGTATTTTACTACTCAAAATGGACATGATGAACTTTAGAGTATTCATACATTTGAGAAAACTAAAACATCACCTAAATGGTTTTAAGGTATCGTATATAAGTTATTTTGTGTGTATCTTAATAAAAATCAAACATCACTTTTTTTTTACAAGAGAACAGTTTTTTTGCATTTTTTACGTGTATCTTAATTGGAATTTTGCTACAAACTTCTACAACCACCTCTGGACTACAGGTCTAGAAGTATTTCGCTACATGAAATGGACATGATGAACTTTAGAGCATTCATTACATTTGAAATTGGTGAAATAACATGTTACATTACATTACATTACACTTCGCAGATGCTTTTATCCAAAGCGACTTACAAAAGGAGGACTTAACATGTTGCCCATTGCACATGCGTTGACAAATCTGTTCTGGTGAATCTGTTGCAGTACAACTGTAGCTGGCTCTGTGGCTCAGCTGTTAGGCCCCTCTTCCTTTAAGGGAGTGTAAGTATGATCCAGATCCTGATGTATTTATTCACAGACCTGCATAGTATCCAAATGAGATGCGGTGGTGGCAATTGGTTTACATGCAAAATTGTTGGTATTTGAGCTCAACCACTTCTGGATCTCTGTGCTTGTTGTTGGGATCTCACACTCCTCATTGCCAGACACTATTTTTGGAATTTGCAGAGTCTGGAGTGTAAATGGACCTTCCAAAAGTGTTTCCCAACCAGAAGCTATGGATGTGTGAAAACACTGCTGAGAGGGTTGCAGCCTTCAGGTCCAGTCACAGACACACCGGCAGTAAGGCGAGTAGAAAGCTCCGCAGGGGCATTGAAGCATAGCAGCCAACAGCACATCGAGGAGCAATTAAAATGTACTACCACTGAAATGTCTATACCCTGTTCTTCATTGTGTTTAATTCACTTTTTTCCCTTATTTTGCCAATGCACCTATTTAACCCTTTAACTGACCGCTCAACCGTTTGGTAGAGCGCACTTTAAAACATTATATTTCACTACATTTCCACCTGTTCTGAATTTAACCATATAGAGCCCTTTGTACCACTTGGGCACTAAATGTTAAGCACAAAAAAACTGCTCAGTACCCCTCTATTGTTGAACGCCACACCTTTTTAGTATACATGATTTGAAGAAGAATGAATCATATGCAATTTCGGACATATTTTGTGGATTCACATCTTACAGGTTTTTAAAGATTTTTTCTTCATAATTATGCTTAAATGAAGTCAAATAACATATCAATTTACTTACTTACAACAAACTTTGTTACTTACTTACAAAAAAAATAACATCTTTATAGTTAAATCATTTTTTGAAAGTAGGTGTGACCAAACGGTTGATAAGTCAATTTATGGTAAAAGTCAGGTCTCTATAATACTAGAACATCTTACCAAGTTTATGAATTAGTTATATTAATCATTGTATACTGTTTTAAAATGTATACTACTACTGTAAACATAGCATGTAAATATTCAAAAGCCAGGTATAACCATGTATTATATCAAATATGTCCTAGCTATGCGATTCAATGTGATTCAATGCAGTTCTTGTGTTCTTGAGGGGGGATACGTGGGGCAGTTGGATCAAGCTTCTAGGTCATTTAGTACAGAAAGGTTTCAGAATGTTCAAAGCAATGTGCAATTGCATTAAAATATTTTACATGTTGGTTCACATTTGAACCTCTACCGTTTGGTAGAGGTTCATAAAACAGAAATGATAGGTCCTTTGAAGAAAATATTTTTTTCTTTGTCATATTTCAGCCCAATGGAGCAAGATGAAACAAAAAAAATATTTAAAAAAAAAGGTTTTACACTAAAATGCAGCAAGCCAATGTCAAAGTCAAAAAAAGTGTATATATTTTTTTTACAATAAATTGACTTTGTTACCGTTTGGTGGAGGTTCATAAAATAGAAATGATAGGTGGTTTGAAAAAAAAATGTTTTTCTTTTTCATATTTTAGCCAAATGGAGCAAGATGAAACAAAAAAATAAATTTTTAAAAGTGTTTTTCAAGGTGTGCCAGTTAAAGGGTTTGTTTAATGTTTTGTAGTGTTGTTTATTTGTATGATTGTGTCTTGTGTAGTCGATCTTTGTTGTTTGTGTTGCAGAACAGCAAAGTGCTAAAAATCAGGCCCGTTAACTATAACTGACATGTTACTTTTAATCTTTCCTGTATAATAAAGTGAAGTAAAAGTAAAATATAAACAATATAACCCCTCAAGATCTTTAAAAGGCATCAAGGCATTGACCTACTTTAAAAGACAACCTGCTGGTGTCCAGTGAAGACACTGATGTCCTACACTGGCTCTACATCCCCAGAGGGTGAAGTCTGCCCTACTCACCTCATCCCAGTGAAGTGACACTGGTACCACACCAACAGCATGTGAAACACAATGCACACCACAAACAAAAAGTGTTTAAGTTAGCGAACAGCACAACTGTAGTAGGCCTCATCATGTCTATAAATACTGGCAAGTTAGTAATGGTAAGGGGGCTGCTGTGGCCTAGTGATTAGGGAGTCAGCCTTGGGATCGGAAGGTTGCAGGTTTAAGTCCCATTCCGATAGGAGGGGAGGGGGAGTAAGCAACCAGTGCTCTCCTGCACCCTCATCCATGGCTGAAGTGCCCTTGAGCAAGGCATCAAACCCTACATTGCTCCAGGCACTGTAACTGAAACCCTGTAGGTAACTGTAAGGCTCTTTGGAGAAGAGCATCAGCTAAGTGTAATGTAGTAATAAGGCAAGCAGTATAGTGCTAGTCTCGCTCCAGATCACTAGATGTGAGATACACAGCAGACCTGCATCCACTGCTCAAGGCTACAGGCACAGTACATGAACCAAAGGATGTGACACTCATCACAGGGGTAAGTGTCAGTGGTTTTTTTTTCTAAGCAGTACATCTGTATGAGTTGGACAATACTGCGATATATTGCTAGCCTGGTAAACCAGCCCCTCGTACTTCATTTCACTGTGCACAGACAGTGGCAGTGCTGTATTAAGAAACGATTTCTTCCTGGAGGTGTGGACTCTACTGAAGTGTAAAACAAGTGGCTCTGCCTTTACCCATTCGCTAACATCTGGTCGTCACATATGCAATTAGCCTACCTATGCACTACAATTCAAATGCAGCACACAAAGTCAACGTCATGGCTCATTAACACACCCTCTGTTCGCTGATTGGCTAGGAGTTGCTCGGTCATCTTACATGAACTTTAACGGCCGCCAGCCCAGATCCTCTGTACAAAATGAAATGAAGTACGAGGGCCGGTTTACCAGGCCAATATACTGCTGATCTGGCATCTGTTTGTACATTAGTTCCTAAGTCGAAGACCTGGAAGATTTCCTGCATGTTGAATATCCACAGATTTACATTCTGCTTGATAAACCAGTCACTATATGCTGAGGTAATGTTGTGTTTACTCTTTAGGCTACATTAACAGCCAGAGTGTGTTTAAGACTGATGTGATATGGATGAAGATGGAATACACAGCCAGAGCAGAAGAAGCCGATCGCAGTTTCCTTTTCAACCAGTCTGAGTACATGGTAGCTCGAGCATATACCCCAGGCTTCTTGGATTTAGCACATTTTGTTCCAAAGCTTGTCACTCCCACAAGGTAGAACTTGTCATGGTCTTCACTATAGCATTGCAGAGGGCCCCCGCTGTCTCCCTTTAATGCACCAGAACAAACCAACATGAGTCAGATAATGTGTCAGAAATGAATTTGTGATTTCACAGGGTAAGATGCATACGAATATTGTGAAAGATAATTATCACCTGACAAGTGTCAATTCCACCTTCCTCATAGCCAGCACAGACCATGTTTGGAGTGATGATGCCCCAGTACCAATCCATCTGGTTGCAGGTCTCTCTGGCGATGAGCTTGACCTCAGCTTCGCGTAAATGGTATGCACCAGGCCCTGGAGACACTTGGTTTTGATGATCTCATACTATGTCATACTATCCTCATGACTGATTGAAACTATTATTATCATTATTATTATTATTGTTATTATTATTACTATTATTATTATTATATTATAGTAGTAGTAGTAGTATGTATGTATTTTTTATTATTGTTGTTGTTATTGTAATACATTATGATACATTGTTTCTCTAAAGTTGCTGATTATAGTTCATGATGGGAGACTCCAATGAGGAGTGCTACCGTCCTCTAATAGTTGGGCAGACCTGCTTCCCCCAGCTCACTAATATAAGTGCATTACACTAGATACCAATACCTCCAACATCCCTGTTCTCTCCCCAGCCTCTCCCGTTTGAAGTACACAGCCTTCCCCACCTATTTTGGAAGCTTTTTTTTCAAAAATGTGAGTGTGTGGTTTTGGGATGCAGTTACTCTTTAAGCTGTTGTGATGGCTATTGTGTGTACAAACCTTTATGAAAGGTGCTTCCCCAGCCACTGATAAAGCACATGCTAAAATCCAGGTTTCCCTCCTCTGTCTGGTTTGCAATCGTACACACAGGTTGCACGTGGTTTGTAAACTGAAGGGGCTTGCTCAGCAGCAGAAGGGCTATATCATTGTCAAAGGTATTGCCTGAGTAATCACTGTGAATTATTATTTTTTTTACATTTCGATACTGGGCATGTTGTCCTGTTTGTAACAGGAGCTGTTCTCCAGCCAACACCTGCAGGTTCAAGTGAGATCTGTGGAGAAGAATGACATGACTGACATATTAATCATATTATGTAATTATTCAGTAACTATCATAGATAGGCTACTTATGATATCATACACATAGCAGTAGTTGTCAGGTCACGTGTGCATTCCTGTCATCCACAGAATCACTAGCACATACGTGTGAAAGTTCTTCCAAATTTCTGTCCTACCAAACCCTAAAAACAATGTGATTATGCATTACTTACGGGTTGTTATAGAAACAGTGAGCTGCTGAAATCACCCACTGGGCGTTGAGAACACTGCCGCCACATATATGGCGAAAACCTCTTTGTATGCTGACCTGCCAAGGCCATGCCCCCTCAGGTGCAATCTGGCCACCGACTATGCGAGATCCACCCGGGGCATCCAGCAGTGGCCGCTGTCCACACCCTGTTACAGCTGGGCCAAAGTTTCGCGTTCATTTCATGTTCATTCAAGTTTCGGACAGATTATTTTGGAAGATATAAGAAGCTATACGGTGTGACAGTGCATATATGCAGCCTACAGGCTACATGTTCAACTTATATGAAGAGTAATGACGTCATTCCATGAATTCATTCCTGAATTCATAATAATCGCAGGTGCAAGTTAAATGATTGGAATTGAAAGCGACAATGAAAGCACAAACAATTGTCCATATATATATGTGTGTGTGTGTGTGTGTGTGTGTGTGTGTGTGTGTGTGTGTGTGTGTGTGTGTGTGTGTGTGTGTGTGTGTGTGTGTGTGTAAAAATGACTGATTAGCTGAACTTACATACTTCTGCTGAAATTCCATCGAGTTTTAATGCTATTATCCCCACCACGAGTATATTGAGTATAAATGTTTTGCTTTCCATCTGACAGGTAAAGGGGTAAATCGGAGGGGGGTGGGAGCACGCTTGTTTGAAATATTCAAAGAGATTGGCTTTGTGACGACAATGCAATTAATTATTGTGTCATAAGAAAACAAGCTTAGTCACTACCAGTAATTTACCAACATGCCATGGAGTAGCCTAATATAAGTGTACACATGTCCACAATTTTCTTGCCATCCCCATCCCCCACCCAGTAAAGTCTTTACAAAACCAAAAACCTGAAAATTAAAGGTATGATCAGCTTTTTGATATGTAACCTGTCATTTAGAACATGCATAGATGCATAACGATAGGCTTATGGTGCAGACTGGACCAATTAGCTGACTGGCTTGACTCTTTCAATGCAACATTGGCTGCTGCTTTACTGCCAGAAAGCTAATTACTGTAGCCGAAACATTTTTTCTACTCTGATCGTCTTAGTCGCCCTGCCATCCAGCATACACTCGCCAGGTACCAGCCAAGTGGTTGTCGACATAAGGGTCACTGAGTTAATCAAAGCGTTTTCTTGTTTTTGCTCTGATGCCAATCAATGTCTCTTACAGATCCGAAGGCATGTATTTGCCGACACTCCCTAGTATTTTGCTGAGAGTCATCAATTATGCAGGGTAACGGCACGCACTGGGAAGGAAGATAGCAGCATCAATATGGCGACAACCGCAGTTTCTTCCGAATCTTTTCGACATCTGCAGTCCAGCGACGCCGTTGTGGATACGCGCTAACGTTTAAATAGTAAGTATATACTCCGTTTTTTCTAGAACAGGTCATTTTTTCGGCAGAGGAGAAGTGTTTTTTTTGCTACCATCAGTACACCGAAAATGTCGCAGAGCGCCGGGTCCCAGGCATATTTTTTCCCGTCGAATAGGCTCACGGCCAAAAACACAATATTGGCTCCACGGTTCTTGCAATTTATTGTATTTTTCACGTAATTTACAGACTGTCGTTTCATTTGTTATGCATATGTCGCCAAAATACCCCTGGCCTTTATTTATTACGCGTGGGCTATATTAATATGCGAAAAAATAACAGGATGGTCTGCTGGTCTTGGGCATATGCAATAGCTATTGTGAAAAGTGAACATAATGATAAATCTTTCTCTTTTACCATTTATAATTCTAACATGTCAAAGACCTTACTAGAATTTATTGGAACCTGTGACGTGATCACTCTATTTCCAATATCCCCCCTCCCAGCACCACCTCCGAAAATTCACCCACCGTCCACACAACGGTTGCATTTCGTTTGAAAAAATCACTGCCAAATGGGAACAGTACACATAAAATACACGTATTGAAGGAGTGTTCTCTGATGACTGAATGCAGTCGCCAGAGTGTGTGTATTTTTTTTTCATTCATGACTTCATATTGATCCAGGAGACGACATAGCTTGCACGGGTGTGGTAGGCTTCGTTTTCTTCAAGTGTTTTAGCCAACTTGCGCAAAACACCACCTATAAACATCGACAAAATCACCTGAAATTCAAGTGATCTAGCCGTTTGAACTAAGCTAGTGTTACAGGGCTGTTATTGGTCACTTATGTGATGGTGGACTTCTCTCTCGAATGAAAGCTTTTCTGCTTAGAAACACCCACTGCAGCATTTGCTGTGTGTCTGAGGCTGTGGCCCGCACCCGTTTTGGGAGGACGTGTGAGGCAATGGTCTTGTGTTTACTTGGTTCTCCAAATCATTTCGTGACCTCAACCATTTCTTGGCAGTGATCCAAATCGACTGTTTTTGGAATTACGTGTTTCCAGCACCGGTTGCATCCAAACATTGCATTCAACGTATTTGAGGTTGATAATTTCTATGCAGACAACGGTGTAGGACGAAGATGCATTAGTAATGAAGCAAGAAACACCTTAGCTCAGTTTTTCTACAAGGGATCCATACAACAGTCGTGTTAAAAATGGATTAACCGGGATGTTGCAGGTAATTTTTACCTTATCTGCATGCACTGTGCCATACTTAGGTTCACGCGTTGCTATTGTTTTCTTTCCCCTCGAAATTAGTTGCACACGTATTAGGTTATCGTCATATTTAACATACGTATTCGTTTTCATAAGGTAGCTTTCCTATTATTGTGTGTTTGTTGTAGTCAAGATCTCAGTGCCGTTAAGAATACCCAACGTTCCTGGTGTAGGCTCTAGTGAAATCGTTGTTTATTATGCGTTTGGAATCTTCTTGCCAATTAATTTGGTTCAACGTACAGCTGTGTTGCATCAAACGCATTTTTGTGCATAATATGGTGGACCAAATCAATGAGGTTTCACGTTTTGAGGTACATGCACCACCTTTACATTTTGTTAGTTTTCTTCTTATCCGGGCCGGGCCTATGCTATTTTCTAGGTATGGTTGATTAGCTGTGGTATTCGTCTCTGCATACTCCTGTAGCCCACAGTTTGTCGGGCCGCAGTTGTATTCTCCCTATCAGAGAACAGGCGCTGTGTTTTGTGTCATCTGAGATGTGGTTTGTATGGCACGAGATAGCCCAATGTGATATATTATAGCCAGTGAGGCCGTGAATGTGGTGCTGAACGGACAGCGCCCACGAGACGTAGTGCTATACCACCAGCGGTGTAGTGATATACAACGAATTCGATCACTATGATTAACGCTGCTTTGTTTTTGTTGGGCTCCGTGCCAGTGGATGATTTTTTGTTTTACTCATTAAGTTATTCCTTACAAGGTCTAGACTTAAGACCGTTTGGCATGACCTTAAAATGTCTCCCCTCTCTGTCACTGCTAGTCCTAGAGGCCCTTGAGATTGTAGACGAAAACGGGCCTTTTTACAGTGAAATGTACCCAATTTATTGACTCTATAACGATATTGATTGATTATTTGAGTGTTGATGTCACTGTTGACTTTACTGTTACCCTTCAGCTGTATAAAGTAGTTACTTGGAAAAAAAAACAGACCAGGATTACATTACAAGAATTCATCTTTCACTTCTTATACAAAGGCTGTGGACAGTGTTGTTTGCAATAAGGATATGATATCTATATGCTGTGAATGTTGTGCTTATTTCAATATAAAGGAACAAGGGGGTCATTATTTGCAAAGTACACTTCTAAATATGTTATATATGTATCATGCATACACTTTGGTTAAGTGTACAGGCCTTTTCTATGTATAGGCCTTTTATATAGGACATGTGTTTTATTATTATTATTACTATATTATGTTTCATGTCAGTTGTGGAGGTTGTTGTGCTTTATGTTATTTAGCATATAAGCGCTTGCAAAGTTAAGGGGCCACCAGAGCTGTTACATTTCGAGTGGAAATCTTTGAATACTGGCAATCGTGTTGGCTCGCTCATTACTGTTGCTTTCCCCATTTGCCTCAGTGTTTCAGTAAGAAAACATGTCATTGCACAACCAATGTAGTTTTCAGACAAGCTGTATTAGTTCTGTTGACATCATCAGTCTACTGGTCTGGTAAGTTTGAAGCTGGAATTAAAATCAATGGATGCTGTCCAACTTCTGGACATTTACTGCTGTACTAGTTTGGGGCACCCACAATAACGTGAACCCTGTGAAGAAGGTCACACCCATGCCATTTGTGTTTCTCATTGGAAGTTTCACCTGTGACCTTGTTGCTTGATCCATGTGGCGCTTTATTACGTGTATCTATGTTTGCCTTGTTAGCGACGGTGGCATTTGTAGTTGTGTTGTGTGGTCTTTGAGGAGGTAGTATGATAATACTGGAACTACTGGGTCTCTTCAGCAGTGGGATGCATCTGAGATAATGTTGATCCTCCATTCTCTGCCAGGACCTAAGGAGTGGCGAGGAGTGGTGAAGCTAGGCCCTGGAATTTGTAACATGGTGACTGATTTATGGTTTGTCAGGAAATGCTGTGCACATGCCTTTGGAGGCTCTTGGGTTCTGGAGGAAGACCCCCTGAGGGCCCCACCCCCATCTATAATGTGACGATCAGGCCCTCTCTCTCTGTCCTTCACTCTCATGCTCTCTCCTTCTCTCTCTCTCTCTCTCTCTCTCTCTCTCTCTCTCTCTCTCTCTCACACACACACACACACACACACACACACACACATTCCACCCTTTCCTCTAATTATGGGCTCCCACTGTGCATGAAAAAGGCTGTTCATTAGGTGTGCAGCCATAGCTCCTTAACGTCAGCACCTGGTCCCAATTTTCCTTTCACCATTGTTCCTTGGTTAGAGGTCACAGCAAATGTGGCAGTGGCATGAAACCAGACAGACACACAGAGCAGACCACAGCACACACAAAACAGCATGCCAGAACTGATTACACAAGTTACTGTACGTAATCATCTTTTGTGAAGAGTTGAAAAGGGGGTAAGCAAATAGTGGAACAAAAGGTGACACATTTTTTTGAGACATAACAGTCACGAGAGTGTGACGTTTATGTGAAGGCCAAGAAGGGACCGCCTGCTGTTTCTCATTCTCATTTGTCATACGTGAAGGCACATGACTCACCACTTGTGTCTGTGGCCCTGCACTCTCCTCTGACTTTAGGTCTGTCTGTGACACCCCCAGCCTGGTTAAATATGGTGGTTGGTGG
This sequence comes from Coilia nasus, assembly GCA_027475355.1. Classification (NCBI taxonomy): domain Eukaryota; kingdom Metazoa; phylum Chordata; class Actinopteri; order Clupeiformes; family Engraulidae; genus Coilia; species Coilia nasus. The sequence continues at coordinate 10,660,970 of CM050206.1, read as the reverse complement.
ATGTTGTCGATTGATATTCTTAGTAGCAAGAGAAGCTAATATTTTCCCTATCAGCCTATACATGTTGTTTACTGTGTGGAGATGTTTTTTGCTTCTATTAGCAAATGGATATGTTTTTGTCTTGTGGATCCAATTTTGGTGTGATGTATTACAGTCTGTTGTAGAGTGTATGGATATGTGCAGCTGTGTCATTTAGAGGAATGCCCTACATTTAAATCCATGGCATTATGCACAGGAGGGTTGCCTAACGTATCTTAAGTGACCTCTCCCTGTCTTTCTCTCTTCTTTTTCCCTCTCTCTCTCTCTCTCTCTCTCTCTCTCTTTTTCTTCCACTGTCACATTTAGAACTGGATGCCCCGGATGGTACCTAATTAAAGCAAAAGTCGCTGCAGGATGAAAACATGGCCGCACCCCTTCTTGCACCGCCAGGACCCGATAGCTTCAAATATTTTACCTTGGAATCCCTGGCCAACATTGAGAAGCGCATCGCTGAGGAAAAAGCCAAGCCGCCACCCAAGCCTGACAGCAGCTACCGCGACGATGAAGACGAAAACAAGCCCAAGCCTAACCGTGACCTGGAGGCTGGCAAAAACCTGCCCTTCATCTACGGAGACATCCCTTCTGGCATGGTGGCAACGCCACTGGAGGACTTGGACAATTTCTACCTGAACAGGAAGGTGAGTGAAAGCTTCTCTCTCTCTCTCGTTTGGTAACACCACAACCACCATCTCAGTCTTGGACCCGTCTCACTTTGTGGCCAGGGGTCGACAGTCTAAATTCCTCCCAACAACCTCCCACAAAAATACACACTAATATCAATAATTGCCACTCTGAGAGATATGTGTACTACAAATTAAAATTTTACAATACCTGTCTGTATAATATGTCAGTAAACAGGCACTTACTTTTACTGACAGTGATTGAGTCCAGATAATATGTGTGTATACAGTACATGTACCATTTAGGTATAGGAATGTATATTATGTCTTTCTACTAGTCTGCTCATATTTATCAGGTCAGGGTTTAGGTGGTATGATTATAGGAAGACATCTAGCAAACTGCAATACATTCATCTCTGGCTATAGAAAAGCAGAAAAAAACTTGGAATTTGTTTAGTATGCAAATATATACACTTTTTGGAATCACACAATTTGGTAAGTATTGTTTTGCCCAAACTTGGTGTATTTTCTTTTTCCACTCTCTGTTTGTATTTTTGCCTTTGGTACAGTAAACTTTAAGCAGCGCTCCTTTACAAAAAAACTGTCTTCTGTTACCTGGCAAAATTAGTTATGAAGTCATTACTCCTCAGACATCCTATTTACTTTTTGAGAGGACAATGGGAATCAAAATCATGTTTGTTTTTTGTTTTATTTTTCCCCCAAATGTTAATTATTTTTGTTTTTAAATATGAGACATCACCTCAGTTGCATTTTCAGGCTTTTTTGTGTTTGTCCTAGTTTCAGTGTCTATAGAAAGCTTATGACCAAAGTAAAATGTTCATTCTGCCCTTTATCATCATTTAGGATTGGTGTCAGTGCATCTATCTGCACATTTTGAAGGATTAGAACTAAGTCTTCAGGGAATATAGATAAATGTAGTATTAGCTAAATATCCAGTGAGATGTTTTGTTGCATTGAAAATGTTTGTTTAGCAAGACCAATTGATGACCCTGTACAAATGCTGAGAGCGGTGGTCTAGTTGTAGATTGTGTGTTTAGACGCTTGGGTCACATGTTTGACCACTGCTGCTGAAGGCTTTGAGGGCTTTGGGGAAAAGGTCAGTGGCAGAGATCTGCTGTTTCTTATGACAGACTTTTCAAATTGGTAGATAAAAGCTCGCACATCCAAACGTCTGACCTGGGAGCTGGACAAGCAATTGTCAAGATAAAAATAGAAAAAAAGTCCGCTTCAACCAGGATTTATCTGCTCCCACTGTTTTTATTTATATTTTTCGTAACGTTTCGGGTTTGCACCCTTCTTCAGACGTCACGTTACGAAAAATATAAATAAAAACAGTGGGAGCAGATAAATCCTGGTTGAAGCGGACTTTTTTTCTATTTTCATCTAGACTTTTCAAATTGTTCTAGAATGAATCTGGGAGAAAATAGGAAGGAGAAAGAGGAGAGGAAAGAAGTGATGTCCTTAAAGAGACAGTGTGCTGCTGCCCTGCTTAAGGTTGTGGCTGATCCAGACAGCAGTGGGGTGGGGGAGGCCTAGTGGAGCCAGCACTAGATACCGATCTCGGAGGACAGAGGCAGCGTGTTTATCCTCTTCTTCCTCCCACCCATGCTTGGTTGTGCTCACTCCAGATTAGGTTGTTGTGGCCATGAACTGCAAACAACTAGCGTTGAAGCAGGGCACTGCGTGCCAGCCATCAGTGCCCCTTGTCTTTCTGGGTTTGACTGCCAGTCTGATGTCTGCGACTGCCTCTCCTTTCCTCCAGTTTACTCCAGCAGCTCTAGCAGAGCGAGGCGCGCGCCTGCTCGGCTGTTGACCCCCAGGCATCACTCGCTTATGGAGTACATTAGCATTTAGAAGACCCGCAGGAGCGTCCGTGCTGCAGTCCAGTCCTCAGCTGTCAGCTTTCCCAGTGGTGCCTCCATTGATCTGTTTGCTTCTCCGGAGTTCCACTCCAAATGAGTCTGTTTTTCAGTTAGCTCGTTTTCTCTTTTTTTCCCCCTCTCTCTAGGCAACACACACACGCACACCAGTTGTGTGTCTTTGAGTGTGGAGCAGAGCTCCATGCTCGGAGCAAAGCCCCATGTGGGTCCTTGTGTCCAGCTTCAGCTGTGACGGAGAGCAGTGCGCATAAATCTCCCCCTAAGATATGCAGTCAGTCATGTTTTGCTTGAGTCAGCTGGGGCGTTATGAGCTCCTAGACTGCTGGCCTCTATAGGGTCCCCCTAATGAAGGCTGTGGTCCAGCGCTGAGTGCAGACCTTCGCCTCTCCACTGTAGCTCCCGCCACAATGCCCTGCTCTGAATTATGGATGAGTCCATTTGTGAGTGTTAATACCTGTAAGCATGGTTATGAGTGTATGTGTGTGTGTGTGTGAGAGAGAGAGAGCGAGAGAGAGAGAGAAAGTGAGAGAAGGAGAGATACAGAGTGTGTGTGAGAGAGAAAGAAAGACAGATAGAAGAGAGAAAGATCTTTCATCCAGTCCTCTGTGGTCTTCTGCCTCCTGCTTGTGGAGCACATGTTTCCTCTTATGTAATGCAGCAATGCTGTGCACAGGAAGGGCATTAGAATTGAGAGCATTTTCCGAAGAACTTTGCAAAAAAGAAAAGCACAATATTTATCTTTCTTTTGTCCTTCGTCTTCTGGCGAAGGCATCTCTGGCTTGTCCATCTTTTTTGATGACCTTCACTTGATCTGCTCTCACTTCCATCTCCCAATGTCCTTCAGACCTTTTTGTCTCTGATTGTTCTGTCCCTGTGTGTGTTCAGCTGTGGATCACCGTGCACTTTCGCAGCATCTTCCTCTATAATGTAAACAGCTTCAGTGTTCTCTCATGTAATGGTTTCATATCCCTATCATATCTCCCCTCACTTCCTGTCTCCCCTGTTTTACAAACAACCCAGCCCAGCCATGCAAGTGTATCAGCGGCTGCGATAGTACAACTGAAACAGGACGCTGAGTCCAGGTGCCTCTTTGTGTAGCAGGCTGTAGCAGAGGAGACGAGCCAGAGGTCTTGGCCAGAGGTCTGGGCTATTACGCTGTCGAAAGCAATTAGCCTGTGAGAGGCTGGCCCAGAGGGGTACCACGGCCACAGCTAACAGCCTCTGTACTGTAGGAGCACAGGAGAGAGCTAGGTGGGAACGTAGAGGAGCGGTGAGGTGGTGGGTACCTGAGGATGATGATCGTGGTGAGTTAAGTGAAGTTAAGTGGGAAGCAGAGAGAGAGAGAAACAGGGACAGAGAGCTCCACCCTGCATTGGTAATCTCCCCCATCTTGCCAATGGGTGATGGATGGAGAGAGTGTCTGTCCCAAATGTGCAGAGTGGCAGGGCTGTGCCGGCCTGCCTGATGACGCAGCACTCTGCACTCGCTGATGAGTGGGGGTGGGGAGTGGGAGGCAGATGGTTGCACAAGACCAAGAAAATGGCCATTGCTTTCCTGCCATTTTCCTCCTCCCTCTCTGCCTCCCTCTCTCTATCCTTCTGTATCCCCCTCTCTCTCTGTCTCTCTCTCTTTCTAGCTCTCTTTCTGTGGCAATCATGAGAAGGGAGAGAGGGACAGAGATGTGGATGGTAGCTGAAGATGTGTGCAGGCATGCATGAGCACCAGAGTGCTCCTCTCTCTCTCTCTCTCTCTCTCTCCCTCTCTTCCTTTCTTCCTCTCTCTCTCTCTCTCTCTCTCTCTCTCTCTCTCTCTGATGCAACCACAGTGGATGATGCTGAAACACTCCCGTGCTCAGCTGGATGACTGGGGAGAATACCAATGGCCCCCATTACCTTCTCAGCTGCTTTTCAGAAGGGATCAGAGCAAAAGCCTTACATGGTCCCAAGTAGGGCTGGGTATATCCTGCAACCTTATCACGAGATAGAAACCACGATACAATGCATATCCTGATACGAGTTGATTCTGAATAACAGCCATTTCCAAAACAGAATTCAGAATTCCAATACCTGTTCTAATTCTGTATGACTGCAAAGGCAAAGCCTAATAGACTTAACAACAGTTGAACACAACAGCAAGTAAGGCCCACAAAGATCTTAAATGCTAATGTTCATATTATTTAAAGGTGTACTTCCACGAGAAACCGTTTAGTACTTGCTCTTTTGAAATATGATAGGTCACCCCGAGTTGCATATGCATGCTGCATATCAAAATGTTTTTCTATCCCCGTTTTCTATATCAGTCAAAAGAAGACAATAGGAAAAATGACCCAATGCGAAAAGGGCCTTCGGCGTGACGTAGACGTGGAAATACATATAAGAGAAACTGACCAAATGGGCTTTAAATAATGTTAGCCTGTGACTGACTCGATTAGCAGAAGATTAGCAGGCTAGTTGAATGACTGAACTGCATTTAGCCGGGCACTTGCAGTGTTTTGTCATGCAAATATTACCATTCTGAAACGTTCATTGACAAACGGTCAGGAAGCGACTGTGCTTGTGCCATCTCTCCTTCGTCTTCGGATTCAGGATCAAATACATAAGGCTGTATCTCCGTAGACATTCTGTGTGCAGTTTTAGCGCTGTCAAGTTGACTTTTCCCCTTACCTTACTCTGCTATCAAGTTGACTGTGGGGCAAAGGAAGCTGCAGGGAGCGTGCCTCTGGTGAAATCGTGTCGTTCTCCCGGCCCCACCCCCTCCACCAAACTAAAACAGCCTGAAACAGAAGCACTAGAACATTTTTTTTTATTAAAACCAGCGCACAGGGCAATTATTAATACTAGAAAACACCGCAAAATTAATGAAAACACGATGGAAGTACACCTTTAAAAAAAAATCTGTTTTAGTTCTGACAGTTATTCATGTAAAATCAGACATCCCAACCTCCAAAAACTCATTTCAGGGAGATGTTGTGCAACTAGAACACTATGCTTTGTTAAATAAAAAATAAATATATAAAAAAATACAACTCATTTCATGTGTCCACAATTTATTTTAAAAACAGTGTAATCTGTAAATACGACTGACATGGGGAGATAGAAATGTTTATGTACAATGACTTAAGCTGTTTAATTCCTTTTTAATGAACCATATACGGACAGTGTGACCTAATATTAGTTTAGTTGACATGAGAACACATAAAATGAATTGAGGAGTGGAATGACCCTGTCTTCTGCTAGGGTGATGCTGGTTGGAGGTTGATCCTGCTTGACTCTAGGATATTCTTTTTTATCTAAGTGAGTGTAGGATCCGAGGGGGGCGGGGTGACTTAAGTAGTACCCAATTAGGTGGACTAGCCACTGCAGTCCAGCGCTGCGGCAGGGTGACATATGATGGAGTGCCTGGGCTGCTCTTTGTCCTCTCTCTCTCTCTCTCTCTCTCTGTCGCTTTCTGTCTCTCTTCGTCTCTATCTCTTTCTGTCTCTCTCTTTCTCTCTATCTCTTTCTGTCTCACTCTTTCTCTCTCTATATTACCTTCTATTTCTGTCTCTCTGTCTGTCTGTTTGTCTGTCTGTCTGTATGTCTGTCTGTATGTCCCTCTCTCCTCTCTCTCCCGCTCTCTCTCTCCCTCTCTCTCCCTCCCTCTCTCTCTCTCTATCTCTCTCTCTCTCTCTCTCTCTCTCTCTCTCTCTCTCTCTCTCTATATATATATATATATATATATATCTATATATATCTATATATATATATATATATATATACATACATATATATATATGTATGCCTGTCTCTCTTCTCTTCACTCTCTCTCTCTCTCCCTCTCCCTCCCTCTCTCTCTCTCTCTCTCTCTCTCTCTCTCTCTCTATATATATATATATATATATATATATATATATATATATATATATATATATATATATGCCTGTCTCTCTTCTCTTCTCTCTCTCTCTCTCTCTCTCTCTCTCTCTCTCTCTCTGCCCCTGCTTCTCTGTGTCTCCCCCACACTCTCTGGCCTGCCATGACGTTTGTGTCTACTGTTCTCCACAAGTCTGGAGGCGTCACACTGTTCCATCGCTGTCCCCTTCTGTCCTTCCCAGCTATATCCTCTCTTCCCTGCTCAGGCACCTCCTTCCATCTGATGCCATATGTTGCATCTCTCTCTCTGTCTCTTTTTCTCCCCTTCCTCGCTCTCTCTCTAAAAATACAGACACACACACACACACACCGACACACACATCATAAACACTCGTGCGCACAACCAGACACACACCAGAAACACACTTTTGTATTTTCTAGATTTTATTTTTTGCTTTTTTTGCGTGTGCCTTTTTACCAATCCAAAGGGCACTACAGTTTAGCAATTATGGGGGCATATTAAACATTTGAAAATCTAAAAATGTAAATACATTTTCTGTGTTCTTTATGTGTTCTAACGGATGGCGTTTCTACTTTCCACTCATATTCTAACCCAAGGAATTCCCACATCCTTTTGGAATTACACATAATTAATCAACCCGTTGGAAAGTATAGATTCTTCTCAGCATTTATGAATGCATTTTGAAACGCAGCCATGTTGTGGAGCAGGTCCCAGATGTTGATTTGCTGTCGTCATTTCCTTGCGCTGCTGTCCTTGAGCAAGGCATCTGACCCCACGCTGCTCCAGGGACTGTAACTGAAACCCTGTAAATAACTGTAAGTCGCTGTGGATAAGAGCATCAGCTAAGGGTAATGTAATAATAATAATGTAACACAGATGCAGAGATGTGTCGTTATTTCATCTTTAGCTTAGAGCAAGAAGAGAAAATGTCCTAGTTGTCTCTCCACCACCCCCATCAGCAGGCAGTGTTTTGGTTCAGGGTGCAGCTGGTGAAGAAGAGGAAGCTGATAGTGTGAGCTCCTGTCTCCCTGCATGCGTTTATGCCTGCCCTTCTTCTCTCTTTAATCTTCCGCTGTCACACCCGCTTCTGCCTCCATTTTGCTGCTCACTTCTGCTTGTCGGTGGGCTGTTTTCTTTCATCCCCTCTTTCTCTCATTCTCTCTCTCTCTTTATCTCTCTCTACCTCTCTTTCTCTCTCTCCCTCGTCCCCTCTCTCTCTCTCTCATGCTTTCTCTCTCTCTCGCTCTCTCTCTCTCTTTCTCTCACCCTCTCCCCCTCTGCCACTGTACTCCAAAGTATGAAAATTTCAGTAGCTTTATCGCAAGTCATGCATTGCAAAAAAGGCTCCAGCCTGCACTTTGTGTCTGTGTGTATATATGTGTGTGTGTGTGTGTGTGTGTGTGTGTGTGTGTGTGTGTGTGTGTGTGTGTGTGTGTGCGCGTGCGCAGTGACAAGGACATGTACCTCAGCTGTGCATGCATGCACTCTCTACTACTGTTACTTCTTTCATGCGAGGTCATGTGTTAGTTGAGCATCAGGGCTGTGGAGGCGGACGTCTGTAGTAATCACTCCAAGCAGTCTTTGGACTTGAGGGCTTTTATAGAGCAACCTTGCTGGGGTCTGCCAGTAATCTTTTATCTGCATTTATAAGGGAATATGTTCCCTGTGATTGGGTTTGTTGCTGGTGGAAGTAAAAAAAAAAAAAGTACTTTGTATTCTAAATCACATAACTCGATGTACCGCACAAAGTCAGTTAATTTATCATTGCAATCAAATTAGGAAAATGGCTGGGATTTCAAGTGCTGTGCCCTCACAAATGGCTGGGCCGTCTCTCGGCTGATTGAGGGGGTAATGTTGCCCTGCCGGCTCCCGGCTAATCGCTGTCCATGGTCCTGAAGGCTGCCTCTCACAGTGGCTCTGAAGGCAAATGGGTGGTGTAGAAGCACAAGGGTACATATCACTCCAGCAAACGCACAGTGTCCCATTAAACTTTGATGTGACTGGCCATGTTTTATTTAAAAAAATTATGAGGTTATATTCAGAGAGAGGAAGGGGAAAAAGCGAGGTAGGGAAAGAAACATATAGAAAGAGAGAGAGAGACAGAGAGAGAGAGAAAGACAGAGAAGGAGGGAGGAAGGAAGAGACGGGGGCGAGAGAGAGAAAAAACGTCTCTTGGTTACACATTATTCTCTTGTTTGTTGACCGCAGGTTTTATTGGTGTGCCCTTAATTACCAGCAGCCCATGTGGAAATGACTAGATAAGCATTAGGGTGTTTAGTTAAATCTGCTCGAAGCGAACACCTCTGGCCTGTACAAGCAAACCCAGTCAGGATTTGACACGACAAGTAGTATTTATTGGGTACTAGAATTTCCTGCAATAGAAACCACTTTGTGATATAGATATTTCTAGCCAGTAGCGTTTCTGTCAATAGATCTACCTCCAACAGTGACATCTTGTTCTTGATAGATTGCGTGTTAGGTCTATATTCAAGCCTCCCTTTTATTTGGAAATGCCCTTAAAGTTACAGCTGATAACTGTCTTTCCATATAATAACTGAACTTTTCGCAGTAGAATCTTGTGTTCTAAGCGAGGGGTTGTGTGCATGTGTCTGTGCGTGTTTGCGTGAGTGTGGCACTGAGCTGTGACACTCCTGTCGCTTTTTCGTTACATCTCAAAAACTCCTGCTGTATGTGGAGGCTATAAATAGATAGCCTCTCCCTGCCTTCAGTGAGATGTCTCATGTGCCAGAAAAGAGCTATGCTGCACAACCTGCCAGGGTTTGTCTCTTGGCTGATGTGGGAGAGAGTGAGGGAGGGAGGGAGGATGGAAGGGAGAGAGAGAGAGTGAGATAGAGAGAGAGAGAGAGAGAGAGAGAGAGATCCTTTCCTCTTGCTCTCTGTTCATTGATAGCCTCTCCTCAGATCTGGCCCCAAGATCTCAGCTGGACCTCTTAGAGCTTAACTCTTGAATTAGCCATGCTAGTTCAGCTTATTAAAATTAGCCATGCTAGTTCAGCTGAGTCACCCATCTTTGAGGCCTGTGCTTCTGTTGGCCTTCCTTTCATGTTACAAACTGAACTCAGGTCAGCCAGACTGTGACTGTTTGCTTTAGTATCCGTCGTGCTGACCCACCATGACACAGCCTTGTTTATGTACCATCGTAAAGATACTGTTACACTAATGTAAATATACTATAAAGGTACTGTTACACTACGCAAGTGTAATCCATCTGGCCCTGATACAGCATTCCCCTCATTTTTGGGAAGTTGTGTAATATTGATTGGATCTGATTTCTTGTGGGGAATGCTGTGCTCATGTTTCTCAGGGCTGTTGCTGTCCAACCACAGGCTTCTGCTGGCGAGGCCATATGGTTGTCTTTAGTTGACCGTACGTAAGCATTAGTGGCCATTCCGCTGTGAGTGATGAGCAGAGATAAGGGCTTTCCTGTCCGACCGCAGATAATGGCCTCTGTAGGCAGATGACCTGACTCAGGATCCTAGAAGAATTGGCAGTATTTGTTTTACCCCACATGACATTGTCTACTTGATTTTGCGTCATCCTTTGGTTGTATTTAGTTATGTGGTTTCGTTTTATGCTTTGGTATTCTTGTAAAAAAAAAATCTTTGTTTTTTCACTCATAAAAGCACATGAACAGACAGGAAATAAAAATAAAGGGATCTATAAAAGAAGTATTTCATAAAAATGGCAGTTTGGTATTTTATTGTGTAATATATTGCTTGCCCTTAACACTGTTATAGCATGATAAAATGTGTATAAAGCTTGCATACTATCTATTTGAATTCAGTAGTCAGAAATAGTGACCAACATGATACAGTCATCAAAACGTTCTTGGAAAGTTAATGTCTGTCTGCAAGGTTGTCCTATCTGGACCTCTTTCATCTACAAAGAAATGTGTATGGTTTCCAACTGAAAAGTGCTTCCTTTATCTGTGAATGTTGTGTATGACTGTTGCATGACTCTCTAACCTTTGACTTTCTCTCTCTCCCTCTCCCTCTGTCCCCTTCCTGTGTCTCTGTCTCTGTCTCTGTCTCTCTACAGACGTTTATAGTGGTAAATAAGGGGAAAACAATCTACCGCTTTAGTGCCACACCGTCTCTGTACATGATCAGCCCTTTTAATATTGCTAGGCGAATAGCTATTAAAATTTTGATACATTCATATCCTTTGCAAATGGGGTTGCAACCAAAGGTTGTTGTTCTCTTTCTTATGCATGACTATGCTGCATGCGTTTTTTGCCTGCTAGCTGATAATGGCAATGTAGACCTATTTCTGCAGTTCAGGTCACTGAAGTGGCACGTAGCCAATGCAAGGCAGTTCAGCAGTGAGAGTAAATGCATGTTTTTACTGGACAGACAGTAGTAATAGTAGTAGTAGTAGTATTAGTGACTGCCAGTATGCACAGGCCTGCAGCCAATGCAAGGCAGTTCAGCAGTGAGAGTAAATGCATGTTTTTACTGGGAAGACAGTAGTAATAGTAGTAGTAGTAGTGTTAGTGGCCTCCAGTACGCACAGGCCTGCATGCAGTGCGTTTCCTTCACCTCACCTGCTGCTGAAGGAAGAGAGACGCTGAGGGGTGGGGTGGCTGGCTCATTCTCAGCAATGCAGGGAGATTGCATCCAATACTCTTCCGATCACAGAGTGGCTTTTTCTTGTCTATCACCATCAACTGGAGGGTAACCCCCCCCCCCCCAACCCCCCCTTTCCAACCCTCCTTCTGCCCATATCTGTTGGGCAGAGCAGCAAGCAACGTAGCTATTGGGCTTTTCAACCCAAAACTGACACCCCCCCCCCCCCTCCCAGAGAGACACACGCTGGTCTGGCCTCCATCTTGGTTCCTCCAGAGGTTTATTACTCCATTGACGTTTGAGATGACCCTTTACCCCCCTGGGCCCTTACATATTAATGGGGTGTCCATCTGTCTTAAAGTGCCATCTCTCTCCACAGAAAGCATGTCCATCATCAGTAATGGCTTCCTGTAGGAGACAGCGAGCTGAAGATGGCCTGTGGTTGCTGTGTAGTTGCTATGTGTTTTTCGGTGCAGACAGTAGAACATAAAACATAGCAATTATTTAATACAATCTTTTCATTAAAACCGTGTTTATGTAAAATTCGTTGCTCGGTGTGATCCACCCCTCTCCCAGATGTACGTCAGAGTATGAGCCACCTACCCCCTCCTTTACTGTGCTTATAAGCAGATAGTAGGCAGATAAGCCAAAACCTAATGAGTTAAGTTCATTATGTTTTAAGAAAAATGTGTAAATGTATACCTGTAGATATTTTTTGGAGTGGGACTGGTAGACATAGCATGCCCTGATTCTGTCTGTGTTTTCAAAACTAGTCCTAGACTAACACAGATCCTAAGTAGTTGTCACCAGTAGACGTCTATGCATGTCTTTCTAATACCAAATGTCTTTAGTTCATTTAAAAGCTCTTTCAAACTGTGTTTTCTCTGGATGACCTTTTCCACGTTTCCCTTAACTCCTTCCCACATGGTTCAGCATGATCATTATGTGTACTATTTTGACCAACTGTGTATTCATGACTTTTAGTAACCCTCCAGAATGGTCCAAACAAGTAGAGTAAGTACTGCTTTGTGTAAGAGCATGAATACGAAAAAAGTCACCATGCAAGCATGTGCAGATAGCAGATAGCAAACACAAAAACAGAAATCCTTCCTTAATGCTTGACCCTTGCTGCCCACCGTAGCCCCGCCTATGTGCATGTATGTCACATGTGCAGAGTCACCATGCAATCCTAGTGCTCTGATTTTTATTTGCGATAAGGTGCAGTGCAGCACAAATGACATTTCAAGCCACACATTGGCCACATGCATGCATGTATGCGTGTCCCCGCACTTGCCACTCCCCACCAGAGGGGGAGCAGTGCAGGGAGAGGCTATGAAGGCATCCCACCATAGAGTCTGGAAGGGCATGGACTTCATCACAGTGCATGGGGTAGATTAGCATTGTGAAACCTGTGTTGCTTACATAGATGCTGATTTGGGCTAACGTGCTTCTCTTGGCCTCCACTGGCTATTTTTTGTCCTCTCACAGGTACACATTCACTGGGATTTATACGTTCGAATCACTTGTAAAAATCATTGCCAGAGGTTTCTGTATAGACGACTTTACATTCCTCCGAGACCCATGGAACTGGCTGGACTTCATGGTCATTTCTATGGCGTAAGTATCTCCCTTCGAGCCACAGTCGTTCTGTGTTGTGAACAGTTTCAAATGCTGCTGTGCTAACCTAGAATAGAAGAAAGACGAGAAATAAGACACATACTAAAGCTTGTCATAGATGACCCAAGAGGGGTGTTGAAATAGTCACATCAGATGTTGTTTGTTCTTTAAAGAAAATAATGAATAAAAATACTTGGTGCTATTTTAAGACATCTTTTGTAGTCAGAGAATGCAAAAAAACATGTCTTTTCATTTTCAATCTTTTTACCTTCTCTCTCTCTTCCTATTTCTATCGCCCTCTCTCTCCTCCCTCTCTTAGTCTGTGTTCTCTCTCTTTCTCTCTTTTTCCTCCCTCTTTCCTGTCTCTGTGCATGCCTCTGTGTTGGGTGACAGTTAACACAGGATGACAGTTTGACTGTTAACAGAACATTCTAGGTTCCTCTATTGAGAAGGGGAGGAGGCTTCAACGCTCCCGTGAACAGCTCACAGAGTCTGACAGTTCAGGCTGCTCTCTCTCTTACTGGCCTCTAACTCCTAAACTCTCTCCATCCTTCCCCCAGTTTGCCTTCAGCAGAGCACATTGTCTGAGCCGGCCTTGTGCTGTTCAGAAACCGTTATATTTACATCTGGGTTGTTCCCATAAGCTTTTAATTTTTTGGTCGCTTGCTTTGTTTGCATTTATATTTGGTGATATGTGTATTTTAAGTACATCTTTTCAAATAAATGTCAAAATAGCCGTAAGTGTGAAATTATCACCAATGCATTATTTAAAAAAAAAATCCCCAAGAACAGTTTATCAGTGAAGTAGTCTAGAAGGCCAGTTATGTTCCTCCTACTGCAAACATGTCTTCATGTGTGGTTTGGTTTGATCCTGCAGGTATATAACAGAGTTTGTAAACCTAGGCAATGTCTCAGCTCTGCGCACATTCAGAGTGCTGAGGGCATTGAAAACTATATCTGTAATTCCAGGTAAGATGGTGGGTGTGTTTGATGGCCCGGGCTGCGGGGTGGGGATTGTTGGTGTCTAGCTGTGTGTATGTATGTATGTATGTGTGTGTGTGTGTGTGTGTGTGTGGTGACAGTGATGGTTGTGGTGGTGGTGACGGCGGTGACACGCAGCGCGTAGTGTGTGCGCATAGTGTGTGTGTTTCTTGTTTCTTCTCCTCCCCGAACCTCTTCTTTAGTGGACAGGTCTCTGTGCCGTGGCGTGGCGTGGCGTGAAACTCTTCTTCCTGCTCCTCCTTTCCTCCTCCTCCTCCTCCTCCTCCTCCTCCTCCTCAGTTCGGTGTCGTGCTCTCGTGCGTGTGGTTTTGTCATTTGGTGTGTTTGTGTGTGATCCTCCCTTATTTCAGATATGTAACAGAGTTTGTGGACCTGGGGAATGTATCTGCGCTGAGAACCTTCAGAGTTCTCCGAGCATTGAAAACTATCTCTGTCATTCCAGGTGAGACTCCAAATTTAAACACTGAGGCTGAGCTTATTTGATTTCTCACACCTGTGAGCGACTCTTTTGGTTTTTCGGTTGGTTTGTTCGTTTCTCTCTCAGGCCCACAGCGCAATTATCTGGAGAAACTAGCCCACGCTTTTTTGGATTTCATTTTTTCTTTTGATTTTGATTTATCTTGTTTTTTTATGACATTTTAACTCCAAAATGATCAAAAATGGTACTGATACATTTTTGATAGGCTTTGCAGTCTATGATCAACCTCAGGGCCTTTAAGAGTCTGCACTGTCCTCCTCCCCCTCCTTTCGGAACAGCCCCCCGTCCTCCCAAAAACAAATAAATAAATTCATAAATAAATACGACAAGAAGAACAAAATAAACAGTTCCAGGTTCCACTCCCACTGCCCTGTTCTGGCCTGGCAAAACAAAGCTCTGCCTTGGAGCAGCCAAGAAACTGAACACCATATTACAGTGTAATGTCTGATGGACAGCTTCCTTTAGTCTGATTAGGAGCCATAAGGCTAGTATTTCACACAGACAAGCCCAGGGCACACTAACTGCTTCAAGTAATGTCTATTTGTAATCCACAATCCTTATGGAGCAAAGTGTTTTGCCACTGAAATCATCGCTGAACAGGACATTCCCTTCTTGCATCCTTGGTGGTAAAATGGTAGTTACATACGTTACATCTGCTTTAAAACACACGTGAAACTGCATTTCCTAGCAGTGTCGTTGAGCAGACGAGAGGCCTGTGTATATATATATATATATATATATATATATCAATATAGACCAAAGGTACTTACAAAGCATATAGTATAGCAGATCAAAGACCTATGGAAAAGGACTAGGACATGGCATATGTCTGGAAAGATCCATCAGAAAGGTATTCCTTCGTTTTGGACGACCTCTGTTTTGTTCCACTGGACAAAAAATGTACAGCCCTCAGTGGAATCCCAAGGATCCAGTACCTCTGATTTATTTATGAAGACTGCCAAGCCTAGTTTGTGGACATACTTTATGCTGCATGATGCTTTGGAAGTCACTTGCTTTTTAGAATAATAGTCCTACTAAGAGCTTGGCCGATTTATCTTCCTAAAACATTTATTTTTTGTTCACTACATTATGTTTTGTTTTGTTTTCTTTTGCTTGGTTTGGATGACTCACAGAAAATAATACAAACATGCACATCTATGAAAAATAATTCTTCTAACATTTATATGCGAAATTTGTCTGTAGATGTATGACTCTTCATGTAAGAGACATACATTTAGGAACCAGATAGACAAAATATTCAGAATTAGCCAGTCCTTTACTAAGGGGACTGTACAGTATGTGCACTATACATAAAAGTGGGAGGAACTAATCTGTAAACCCCGGAGGAAACAAATAGAGTCCCAAATTGCAATAGTACTTGGGGACTTGGGCATGTAATCTACATTATATCTTACAGTTATGGGGGCAGTTACTGAAAAAAAAAATGGATGTATGCAGTTTAACAGATCTACTCTGTAAATATGCTGTGTATTAAAAGTTAAGGCTTGTGATAGTCATTGCCTTTGGCAGCAAATATTGGGACTGGGGGTGAGGGCTACTGGGTTTGGTGGGTGGGTCTGGCCGGGTCCAACTTCTCTGCACTCAACCAGCGCACAGCTGAGAAGCTACTCAGGGCCCACGTGAGCTCTATGAGTTCCACCCAGGGCCTCATGACTCCTCAAAGGTAACACAGACTCTCTTCGGTCCAGCCGTCTGTAACGGTGTAGCACTGGGTTGTGGGGGGGGGTAGGGGTGGACTGAGGTGGGCGGGGGGTGGGTGTAGTGAGTGGTTTAGTGGAACGTATACATCAGATAAGACAAGTCCAATGCAACCTTAGACGAGCATTGGCTGGGCGCCATTTCTCCCTTCAGCCTTGGCGTTTAAATGCCCTGCATGCTACTTCACGTGCTCCCCCCTCCTGCCTGCTCGTCTTCTTCTTCTTCTTCTTCCTCCTCATTGGCCCTCTGTTGTGCTGCTCTATTGCTAGCCTATTAGATGTGGAGACTGTTGCTGGGAGCCCTCCCCTCCCCTCATTCCACAGCACTGCCCTGCATCAGTGCATTTAGCATTCGCAAAGTCACTGGCTGAGTCCTCCATAAACTCATAAAACTATTGAGAGTTTAAAATATCAAACTTTAAAAAATATTTGCGTAGTTCTCACTCAAGAGAAGTACTGTTCTATTTGGTTGACTGGAGGAGTTGACCAAAGCTAGCTTGTTAACACACAAACAAACAAAGAAATAAACAAATTCATTCCTGGGTCAGGCCCACTGAGGAATATATTTTCCTCTCCTGGATCTGATGGAACCTAAAGCTCACTATTAATTTCTAGTTGCGAGGGGAAGGCTCCCAAACAGTTTTTTGTTGTTGACTGTGTTTGTTCTATATTGTTGGGTTGTGTCTCTCTGTTGGGTCTTTTAAAATGCATACACTGGGGTCAAGGCATGGTTATTGTTAGACACAGTACATACCAACACATACATCGAATATGTTGCACAATCACACCAAAATACAGGGACAAATATAGCTGCAGGAAGACATGGAGGGGCCAGGCTACCAGTATTGGCAGAAGGCTTTTTTTTCTAGAAATTTCTGCCTAATCTGTTTGCCAATGTCAGCATGAGAAAACAGGTTTGCCAGCTAGAGTTTTAGGCTTAGTGGGATTGCAGGCTGTTTTCCCCAACGCAGCATTTTCAGTGTTGTGTTGACAGCCCAATGACCTGATACTGAATGTAAGCTGATTCAGTGTGTGGAAGCAAATATGAGCATCATTTTGGTGTCAGTGCTTAAATGTTTTACAGTGGTAGCTTCATTCCATTTTGTACAGAGGGTCTGGCCGTGCTACCATTGACAGTGCTGTATTAGGTACAAGCCAATCCTAGCCAATCAGTGAACAGAGGGCGAGTTTGTGATTGATGAGGTTGATTTTGTGTGCTACATTTGAATTGTAGTGCATAGGCATACGTGATGACCAAGCGATTGGGTAAAGGCAGAGCCACTTGTTTGAAAACTTCAGTAGAGTCCATACCTCCAGGAAGAAATTGTTTCTCAATACAGCCCTGCCAGACCCTCTGTACAAAATGAAACGAAGTACGAGGGGCTGGTTTACCAGGCTAATGCAGTGGGCTGAGCCCATTTTCTTTTTGGCTACCTAGATGAAGGGCACAATTGGAGACAAGAATGAAAATTCAACTCCCAGTATAACTTTAGGAAAACTCTAGGCCAAATAGTTTTGAGAGTTATATGTAAAACATATTTGGTTTGTAGAGACAAAAGGTAAACCCTGAAATGACTACATTATTTGCCCAAGTAGTCCAAGAACAGACACACTCTACTCCAAAGACAGATTGCTTCTTCAGGTGCAAATCCAAAACATGAGTCTGGAACTGAACTATTAAGAATGCATTGTATGCCTTTTTTAATAATACATTTATTGGGCCATGTCCTCTGACACAAACACTTTCGGTACTAGGCCATCAACAGTATGTACTTCAAAGACTCAGGACCTAGAACTGAGACGTGTTTGTGGACATGATACATTATTTTCCACCACCATTACGTTACACTTAGCTGATCAGCTTAGCTTATCCAGAACGACTTACAGTTATTTAGGTACAGGGTTTCAGTTACAGCCCCTGGAGCAATGTAGGGTTTGATGCCTTGCTCAAGGGCACTTCAGCCATGGATGAGGGTGCAGGATAGCACTGGTTGTTTTGCTCCCTACTTGAACATGATTCAAACCTGCGACCCTCCGATCCCAACACCAAGTCTCTAACCACTAGGCCACAACCTGGTCCGCATGATGGTTAAGGGCTCTTCTAGCCACAGATTACTGAGTGAGCGTCCCCTATATATCAGCGAGTGCCTGCTTGGTCCCTGATTAGTGAGATGGAGCTTGACCCAAGTTTCCCTTTCCATTTTGTAGCCCACACTAGAATGAAGCTAGCATGGCAAATGCCATCACCGACATGACTGAGAATAGCTCCAGTCACATCATGACATGAACACCATGCCTGACCCCAGCTTTCCAGCTGTAACAGTCAAACATATGCGCAACCACCTTTTTCCCCCTGTGTGTGTGTGTGTTTGTGTGTGTGTGTGTGTGTGTGTGTGTGTACATACGTGTGTGCACCTCAGGTCTGAAGACCATCGTGGGTGCTCTGATCCAGTCGGTGAAGAAGCTGTCGGACGTGATGATCCTAACGGTGTTCTGTCTGAGCGTCTTTGCCCTGATTGGCCTGCAGCTCTTCATGGGCAATCTGCGGCAGAAGTGTGTCATTTGGCCAATTAATGGCACCACTTACCTGTCCAATGGCAGCATAGGCTTCGACTGGGACGAGTACATCATGAACGAAAGTGAGAAGCAGCACTCTCACACATGCACAGACTGTGACACCTGCAAGGGTATAGACCAGATTGCATATATGGGTGTGGTGTATAATGTGTAGCAAGTTTAAAGGTGACCTCATAGGTGACATTTGAGTGTGGAGTGAGTTTTGCCTTTCGCAAATCTGATGATGTGCTGTGTAAGATGCTGCACACATACCTGACAGCGACCCACTAGACTTTGTGTATCATGCAAATGATGGTAATACTGGGGACACTGTGGGAGAGCAGAAGCCTTTGACGTCTTAAGTACACTCATCCTCTCTGAGTCATCAGCTACATTCCCAGCAGACCTGGTGGACTTAAGACATGGAAAAAAAAAAAAACATGGCTGAGAGCCAGCTCATTAACTTAACGACCTTCTTCTGTTTTCTCTTCTCTCCACAGCCAATTTCTATTACCTGCCAGGGCAGCTAGATGCCCTTCTGTGTGGCAACAGCTCTGACTCGGGGTAAGTGTCAACTGATAATAAAAAAACGATAACTGGTAATAAGTCCCGCTCAAACCACCTAATGTATTATTCTGTCAGACTGATTTTGAAAAGATATTTTTTTTCACAAATGTAAGTTGTGTGTGGTGGACTTGACCTGATGAATAAGTCATTTGATATAAAGCAGACATTTTTAATATATATTTTTAATATATAATATACAACCTGTATACATAATGTACAGACAGTCAGTTTGGATAAAAATGTCTCCTGGAAGAAATACAATATACATAATGTATGGACAGTCAGTTTAAATAAAAATGTCTCCTGGAAGAAACACAAGTGTAGTAGAACTGGTTATGACTGATTACATGTTAGGGGCAACACCTGCATCGTAGATGTGAAGAAAAGTTTTGAGTTTGTGCTCTGTTAGGCGCGGATAGAATATCCAAAGATGAGAGACAGACAGAGACAGAAGTATTGTCTGACATCCATGACTGCCACTGTGGCTAAATCACACACAAGCGCATCCAGGGGATTTCTTTGTTCCTGACATCGCTATAAATATCTTGACAGAGTCACCCTGTCTGGCTGATACAATAATGCTGAGTCATTTTTGAATGGCCACCCCTCCCCTCCCCTCCCACCCCTCTCCTCTCGCTTCCCCCTCCCCTCCCCGCTTGCCGCACCCATCCTCCTCTCCTCTCCTCCCCTCCCCCACCCCTTTTCATCCCCTCCCCCTTCCCTCTCCCAGACGCTGTCCCGAGGGCTACATGTGCATGAAGGCTGGGCGCAATCCCAACTACGGCTACACCAGCTTCGACAGCTTCGGATGGGCCTTCCTGGCTCTCTTCCGACTCATGACGCAGGACTTCTGGGAAAACTTGTATCAGTTGGTAAGAGAGCTGGCCTTCCACCCACCCCCTACTGATTTGATAAATTGCCACTGCCATCTCGGATGACTCTGGGCCCTTGGCGTGACGGAAGGGGGGGGTGTTTTGAGGGTTTTTGAACGAATGTGCCCTTGCTCAAATTTGCCCTGTTCCAGGTCAAATGGCTTGGACTTTGAAGCCTGTGTGGCATCAAGTTGTTATTCTATACCATTTCATAGCATACAGTATCATACTGGACTGTTCTATACTATACTATACTATACTATACTATACTATACTATACTATACTATACTATACTATTCTATACTATACTATACTATACTATACTATACTATACTATACTATACTGCTCAATCCCAAACCCTACCTCTTCCTGCTTTGATTTTCTTATTTGTTCACATTATTTATGCTCATCAGTAATTTGTCTCCCATGATGCGTCATATTTTAGTCAATATTGTATCACAACACTGCATGACACAGCGCAATACTATGAAAAGTACACCTGCTTCCCTCACACACTACAACACTTCCTGTTGGATTTTTATTGAAAACTTTACTGTGTGTCAGTACTCACATGTCAAGAGGAAAGAGATGAACTAAAAACAAAGACAGGTGACTAATGCCTCAGCCCGTAGTCTTAAAAGTGCCTCCTGACATCCCCCAGTGGCAGATTCCTCTCCTCTCCTCTCCTATCCTCTCCTCTCCTCTCCTCTTTCTCCTCTCCTCTCCTCTCCTCCCCTCTCTTCTCCTTTCCTCTCTTCTCATCTCCATTCCTCTCCTCTCCTCTCCTCTCCTCTCCTCTCCTCTCCTCTCCTCTCCTCTCCTCTCCTCTCCTCTCCTCTCCTCTCCTCTCCTCTCTGCTGACTGGGTGGTAATGGAGGAGACACTTAGGCAGGCCTATGAAATATTCACCAGTGGGTTACAGGCCTGGCAGCCAGGGGAACAGAGCAGGCAGGGGAACAGAGCAGTTGTGTTTAAGCTCTGGCCACTCAGTGGAGGACTATTCCCTGTCCCAGGATAGGAGTTCTTTTAGGCTGTTTTCAGCCCCCCTCCCCCCATAGTCATTATCACTCTTTGCATTCTTGTTCTCTTCTTCTTCTTATGTGAGGCCCGATGTCGTTGGCCCCTAAATTGCATTTAAAGTGCATATCCTGTTGTCATAAATGTGATAGACAGAGAAAGGTGATTTGACTAGACTACAGATGTTTGTGTACTTTCTATGTACATAATCCTTTACAGCCAGTTTGCTTAATCATCTCATGTAAAGTGAATGGGTGTGTTGTTTATGAGAATTATCTCTATTCAACATCTGTAATAGTGTTACAGAATCAGTACTGTAGTTGTAACTCACTAACTAATTCAAACACACACACACACAAACACACACACACACACACACACACACACACACACACACACACACACACACACACACACACACACACACACACACACTTACTCATATATATGAGAGAGGGAGGGAGAGAGAGACAGAGAGAGGGAGAAAGAAAACGAGAACACACACACACAGACATATTAACTTCTCAATAATTCATTCAGGAGACCTCATGCTTTCACATGCCACATCCCAATCAGAATGCAGTGCATGGGAAGGCATTAGGAGAGTGTTAGGAATGGGAGAGTGTGTCTGTGTCTACTTGATTGTGTGTGGGTTTGTTTTTGCATGGGTGTGTTTTTTTTCACATCCTGCTAATAGTTTTTGGTAGGCCGTTGATAAAGGCTTAGTGTGTCACTGTGTTGTTAGTGTGTGCTGGTACTCCACATCCTACCGAGGACGGCATGTTAAGCCCATCCATTATTGATGGCTGAGGGAATAGTAGTGCTGTTCCAACCATGGTAGTCCACTCTCTTCTCCTTTCCTTTCCTCTCCTCTCCTCTCCTCTCCTCTCCTCTCCTCTCCTCTCCTCTCCTCTCCTCTCCTCTCCTCTCCTCTCCTCTCCTCTCCTCTCCTCTCCTCTCCTCTCCTCTCCTCTCCTCTCCTCTCCTCTCCTCTCCGCTGCTCTCCTGTCCTCTTCTTTCCTTTCCTTTCCTTTCCTTTCCTTTCCTTTCCTTTCCTCTCCTCTCCTTTCCTCTCCTTTCCTCTCCTCTCCTCTCCTCTCCTCTCCTCTCCGCTGCTCTCCTGTCCTCTTCTTTCCTTTCCTTTCCTTTCCTTTCCTTTCCTTTCCTCTCCTCTCCTCTCTTCTCTTCTCCTCTCTTCTCCTCTCCTCTTCTCTTCCCTTCTCTACTCCGCTCTTCTCCTCTCCTTTCCTCTTCTCTTCTCTCCTCTCCTCTCTTCTACTCACCTCTTCTCTTCTCTCTTTTCCTCTCCTCTCCTCTCTTTTCCTCTCATCGCCTTTCCTCTCCTTTCCTCTCCTTTCCTCTCCTCTCTTCTCTTCTCCTCTCCTCTCCTCTCCTCTCCTCTCCTCTCCTCTCCTCTCCTCTCCTCTCCTCTCCTGTCTTTTCCTCTCCTCTCCACTTCTCCATGCTTCTCTTCTCTCCTCCTCTGGCCTCTTGCCTCCTTTTCTTTCCTTTCCTCTCCTCTCCTTTCTTTTCCTCTCCTCTCCGCTCCTCTCCTTTCCTCTCCTTTCCTGTCCTCTTCTCTTCTCTTCTCTTCTCTTCTCTTCTCTTCTCTTCTCTTCTCTTCTCTTCTCTTCTCTTCTCTCCTCTCCTTTCCTTTCCTGTCCTCTCCTCTTCTCTCCTGTCCTTTTCTCTCCAGGCCACTGTACTACTGTCCTCTCCTTTCCTCTCCTCCCTTCTCCTCTCTTCTTGTCTTCTTCTCTTTCATACTCTCACTTCCACTCTCCTTCTCTATTTCTCTCATCTTTTCTCTCTTATCTTTCACCCCCTTCTCTCCTCCTTTTCTCTCCCCTCTACACCTCTTTCTTTCTCCCTTCCTCTCTCCTCTGTTCTTCTTCCCTTCTCTCTTCTCCTCTCCTCTCCTCTCCTCTCCTCTCTCCTCTCCTCTCTTCTCCTCTCCTTTCCTCTCCTCTCTTCTCTTCTCTTCTCTTCTCTCCTTTCCTGTCCTGTCCTCTCCTCTCTCCTCTCCTCTCCTCTCCTCTCCTCTCCCCTCCCCTCCCCTCCTCTCCTGTTTCTCTCTTCTCCTGTCTCTATTGTCCTTCACCCCCCCCCCTCCTCTCGCCTTTTCGTCTCCCCTCTACACCTCCTTCCTTCTCTCCTTCTCTTCCGCCTTCCTCTTTTCTCCACTGCTGTCCTTTCTCTCTGCTCTCTGCTTCTTTCCTCGCTTACTGTTCTGGAATCTTTCCAGGGCGGCTCCAGTGATGACGCAGCCTCTCTCTCCTCAGCTCTCCAGGGCTGCCAACACAAAAAGGCAAACCAGGAGAAAAAAAAACAGAGCCAAAACGCTGCCTTGATTTGATTGTGAAGCCATTTGTAGAACAGTTTCCTTTTTAAGACCATAGATCACCTAACGCTGATCATTACACAAGGCACTGAAGGCTATTTATAGAGTGGGTAATAGGCTCCAGAATAGATAATTGCCAGATCTTATACTGTCGAGATGTACTGATATTTTTCATGAGCTCATTTTTTTTTAGTTTGCCAACTGTTAGATAAAACACCAGCTGGATTTCATTGAATATTTTGTGGAAGATTTCTTGGAGATTTTTTTTTTTTTTCTTGGGT